>ML439074.1:110766-189345 GCA_005239525.1 Nicotiana knightiana
CCTTAGGATCCTTGATCAGTGAGAGTTGGTGTGATCCACTTGATCCGTAGCTGCTTTTGACCTTGGTACGATATGTTTGTATACATATATGGGTATGACGGGGCCCAGCCCCATCCTTGTACAGTTGGATAGTATGTGACCTTGTCGGCTTCCAATTTTGGGTATATAGTTGTCTATAACAGCCTTGCCGGCTCGCCTCACTGTATTCCGTTTGTATATGTATATATGTCTTTTGGACAGGTTCCCCTCACGTATGTTATTCATGTTTATATATTAGATGCATGCTTAAGAATGTTCGACATGTAGGACTCGAGCACCCGTCACGGCCCATCGGTTTGGTTCGTGATAAAAGTGGTATCAGTGCAGTTTTGTCCTAGGGTTGTCTACATACCGTGTCTAGTGGAGTCTTGTTTATGGGTGTGTTGTGCAACACACTTATAGACAGGAGGCTACAGGAAATATAGGATGTTATCCTTTCTTCTTATCTTAGATCGTGCGATATAAGAATTCATGTTCCTAACGATATGTTACATTTTCAGCGATGCCTCTGTAGACTACAGCCACCCAGAAAGGAAAGTCCGTGGCTAGTGATACTACTAGTCGAGCGCCACGAGTTACCAAGTCTTGGGGAGGGTCTCATAGTGAGATTCCATCTCAGACTTCACAAACCCCGCCCTCTCTAGAAGAGCTTCAAGGGGCAACAACTCCAGCTTGTGCCCCTGTGCGTTCAGTCCCTTAGCCAGATGCACCAGGTCAAGAGATGAGAGATGTTATTCAGTTATTAACTCAATTAGTATCTTCAAGAGCTCGGCGTCAGAAAGTAGGTATTGGTCATGCAGATAGGTCCGCTAGTGCAAGGGTTTGTGATGTCATTAATTTGGACCTTCTAGTATTCATTGGGGCGGATCCAAACTAAGATCCTCAGGTATTTATCGATAGAATGCAGAGGACTTTGAGGTTAATAAAGGCCACTAAAACTGAGTCAGTTGAGCTAGCTTCCTATAGACTTAAGGATGTTGCAGTTAATTGGTACGAATCTTGGTAGTTGTCCAGAGGTGAGGATGACCCTTTAGCAGTATGGTAGGAGTTTACAGAGGCTTTACTTCGTCATTATCTGCCACTAGATCTTAGACAGGCCAGAGTTGATAGGTGTTTAACCCTTCGGCAGGGTAACATGAGTGTTCGCGAGTACAGTCTTCAGTTTGATTCGTTTGCTAGGTATGCTCCCACTAGTATATCTAAGATGGAGGACCAGGTTCGCCGGTTCGTGATGGGGTTAGAGACGCACTTGCTTAAAGATTGTATGTCAGTCTCATTTAAGGAAAACATGGATATTTCTCGTATTCAAGCATACACCCAAGTTGTAGAGGAGTGTAAGAAGAAGTAGAGGGTCGATCGTGAGCATGATAGGGCCCATAATAAGTGAGCAAGGTCTTCGGGTCCATCTGGTGAGTTTCGAGGTGGACAGAGACCACAATACCCGAGGTATCCAGCCCAGCCATCGGCTAGCACGCCCCATCAGTTTTGCGGTAAGAGATTTGATCGTTCTGTATATTCAGGGCCTGGTCAGAATTCCAAGGCCTGAGGTTCTCAGTATAGGGGTGAGTCAAGTTAGATGAGGCCGACCTTGCCATAATGTGCTCATTGTAGTAAGAAGCATTCCGGGAAGTGCCATATGGGGTTGGGTGTTTTTTATACTTGTAGTTATTCGGGCCACGTTATGAGGGATTGTGCAATGAGAGGTGATGCAAGCATAGCTCAGCTAGTGGGATCTGTAGTTCGTCATCATCAGTACCCCCCCCCCCCCAGGTAAGGTTCACAAGTACTAATGTGTCGTTGTAGAGGCAGAGGCGGAGCATCTAGCTCGAGCGATCTTCAGAAATACATTTATGTGTTGGCAGGACGACATGATCAGGAGTCATCGTGTGATGTTGTTACATGTATATTATCAGTCTTCTCATATGATGTATATGTATTGATTGAACCAGGTTCCACCTTATCATATGTTACTCCGTTGGTTGCGAGTAAGTTTGGAATAAAACCTGAATTTATCAAACCTTTTGAGGTGTCTACACCTGTTAGGGACTCTGTGATAGCTAAGCGAGTATATAGAGGTTGTATAATAGTAGTTCATAGTCGATCTTCCGTAGCATTACTAATCGAGTTAGATATAGTACAATTTCATGTTATAATGGGTATGGATTGGTTGGTTTCTTATCATTCCAATGTTGATTGTAGATCAAAGATTGTACGATTTCTAGGGGAGCTTGTTTTGGAATGGAAAGGTAATACGGCATCACCGAGAGGTAAATTTATTTCCTATCTCAAGGCAAGGAAGATGATTAGAAAGGGATATATTTATCACTTAATTCCGGTTCGGGATGTGGAAGTAGAGTCACAAACCATTCAGTCCATCCCTGTGGTTAATGAGTTTCCCGATGTTTTTCCAAGTCTCCCGCCAGAGCGAGAAATTGAGTTTTCTATTGACCTACTACCAGATACTCATCCAATATCTATTCCTCCCTATAGAATGGCCCCCCACAGAGCTGAAAGAGTTGAAGGAACAACTAAAGGAATTTCTTAAAAAAGGTTTTATCAGACCAAGTACATCATCTTAGGGAGTCACTGTGTTATTTGTGAGGAAGAAAGATGGTTCCTTACGGATGTGTATTGATCATAGACAGTTGAATAAGGTGATGATAGAGAATAAGTACCCGCTCCAGAGGATTGATGATTTATTTGATCAGTTGCAAGGTGCCAAGTGTTTCTCAAAGATAGACTTGAGGTCCGGATACCATCAGTTAAGGGTTAAGGAGAAAGATATTACGAAGACAACATTCAGGACCAGATGCGGGTACTTTGTGTTTCATGTTATGTCATTCGGTTTGACCAATGCCCCAGCAGTATTCATGGATTTTATGAACCGTGTGTTCAGACCCTTTTTAGATCTGTTTGTAATTGTATTTATTGATGATATATTGGTGTATTCTCGTTCAGAGGCTGAGCATGCAGATCATTTGCGTACTGTGCTTAGAGTTCTACAAAATGGGAAGTTGTATGCAAAATTCTCAAAATGTGAATTCTGGTTGAACTCTATAGCTTTCCTTGGGCATATCATTGTGGGTGAAGGTATCCGGGTTTATACACGAAAGATTGAGGAAATAAAGACCTGGCCTAGACCCACGACATCGACGGAGGTTCATAGCTTTCTCGGTTTGGCATGTTATTATAGGAGATTTGTAGAGGGATTTTCTTCCCTTTCAGTACCTTTGACAAAGTTGACTCAGAAGGGAGCAAAGTTTCAATGGACTGAAGCTTGCGAATAGAGTTTCAGGAATTGAAGGACATATTAACTTCAGCAGCGTTTCTAACACTCCCAGAAGGGACCGATGGTTATGTTATCTATTGTGACACCTCACGCATTGGGTTGGGTTGCGTACTGATGCAGCATGGTAAGGTTGTAGCTTATGCTTCTAGACAACTATGAAAGCACAAGAAGAATTACCCGACCCACGATTTAGAGTTAGCCACAGTGATTCGTTCACTAAAGATATGGAGGCACTACTTGTATGAAATTCATGTTGATATCTATACGGATCATAAGAGCCTCCAGTTTATCTTCAATAAAAAGGAATTGAATTTACGTCAAAGGAGATGGTTGAATCTACTTAAAGATTATGACATTGATATTTTATACCATCCCGGGAAGGCGAACATGGTAACCGACGCCCTCAGTCGTAGATCTATGGGTAGCCTGTCATATTTACAGCCAGAGAAGATGGGAATAGCCCATGAGATTCATCAGCTAGATAGTCTTGGAGTTCGGTTACTGGAATCGGTTCATATTGGAATTACTATTCAGGATACAATAATATCCTCTATAGTAGCTGAAGTGAAGGAACGCCAGTACGCGGATCCTGTGTTAGTTCATTGTAGGGATACCACCCCTCAGAAGGAGAAGACACCATTTGAAATTATAGAAGATGGGGTCCTCGTGTATCGAGGACGATTATGTGTCCCTAATGTTGCAGGGTTGCGTCGGTAGGTTATGGGAGAAACTCACTGTTCTCGTTATTATATCCATCCAGGAATGACAGAGATGTATCATGATATAAGGGAAGTATATTGGTGAGACAGAATGAAAAAGGATATAGCGTAGTTTGTTGCTCAATGCCCTAACTATCAGCAGGTTAAGATTGAGCATCAAAAACTCGGTGGATTATTTCAGGCTATGGAGATTCCGACTTGGAATTAGGAAGTAATAAAGATGGATTTTATCGTCGGCTTACCTCGTATCCAGTGTAAGTTCGATTCTATATGGGTGATTGTTGATAGGCTTACAAAAGCAACCCATTTTCTGCCCGTTAGGACTACATATTACGCTCAGGATTATGTAAGGCTTTATATTAAGGATATAGTACGACTGCATGGTGTCCCTACATCTATTATCTCGGATAGAGGAGCTCAATTTACAGCTAACTTCTAGAGGTCCTTCCATAAAGGATTGGGGACTCAGGTAAGTCTTAGTACAACATTTCATCCCAGATAGACAGACATGCTAAGTGTACTATTCAGAAACTTGAGGATATGTTACGGGCTTGTGTGATAGACTTCAAGGGTAGCTGGGATGATCATCTAGTGCTTATTGAGTTCACATATAATAATAGCTACAATTCCGGTAGTCAGTTGGCTCCATACGAAGCTCTTTACGGATAGAAGTGTAGGTCTCCTATAGGGTGGTTCGATGTTGGGGAAACTACGTTAGTAGGAAAATAATTGGTACAACGGGAAATCGAGAAAGTTAAGCTTATACATGAAAGGCTATTAGAAACTCAAAGTCGTCAGAAGTCTTATGCGGATAATCGACGGCGGCTTCTGACGGCGGGACTTGGAGTTTCAGGTTGACGAATGGGTATTCCAAAAGGTAACACTGATGAAAGGTGTTATGAGGTTTGGTAAGAAAGGAAAACTTATCCCTCGGTACATTGGGCCATATAGGATCATACGCAAGGTAGGCCAGGTAGCATATGAGTTAAACTTGCGTTCAGAATTGGAATCTGTACATCTAGTATTTCATGTGTCTATTCTCCCTAAATGTATAGGAGATCCTTCTAGAATCGTGTCAGTTGACAACGTTCAGGTCATAGAGCAACTATCATATGAAGAAACTCCCATTGCTATATTACATAGACAGGTCCGGAGATTGAGAACTAAAGACATCCCTTAGGTGAAAGTACTTTGGAGAAACATCAATGTGGAAGAAATGCCTTGGGAGGCCGAAGGAGACATGAATTCTAGATATCCTCACTTATTTCCTCTTCTAGAGAAGGGTCCGACCGAGACATCACAACCTTAATATACGTGTATAAATTCTTGTGTTAGTTATTGTCATTGGTCGTTTGATGCTATTGTCGTTATTGATGATTGTGGTCCTATGTGACGTTGAATTATTGAGTTTCTACAGGAAGAGTTAGTAGTAGTATTGTTACAAAGTCAACTCTTCCAAATTTTATATAGATCTCAGGGAGTTAAACATTCGAGGATCAATGTTCTGGGGCGGAAGGATGTTACATCTCGTGTTTCGTATGTTAAAGTTTCATCTTTAGTTAATCGACGTAGACTCGAGGAAGAGATTATCTTGAGGTTATATGAATTTATGCTATTTATAACAAGTTATAAGTAAGTGCTGTGAAGGATAAAGGGTAAATAGATCAAAGAAAATGAGTTTTGTTGCAGGTTTTCGATTTGGGATAAAATACGGTCCGAGCCATAATACGTGGTATTTATGGACTAGTGCCATAAAAGGTACCCCATGACCAAGATAGTAGGGTACGTAAAGTCTATTAAAAGTGAGTAGTATTTTAAGTAATTTGAGATAATTATTAGTTATGTGGATTATTGGTTAATAGGGGAATTAATAAGTTAATTAAAATTAGTGGGTAATTAATTAATAACCGTGGCATAAGACTTAAACCCCCCTCCCAACGTGGCAAGCATCCCTTACCTTTATAATGACTATTAATAAAGGTGGAAAGGTGTCACACTTTAAGAAAAAAAAGTGACATCAAGCTTGAAATGTGGGGCCTACCTAAAAATTAAGGATAACATTCATAGTTCAACCACATTTTCTAATCTCTTAAGAAGAGTTTCGGCCAAGCTTTCCATTACATAGTAACGTTAATTCTAAATCTCTTGAGAAAGAGTTTCATCAAAGATGATTTTGCTATAACAACGTTATTACTTTGAGCATTTCATACAGATTGTTCCCTATTTTGATCTTGTCGTTACGTGTTTCATCATAATTAACGCGTGTTAACGGATTGTCAAGAGAATCGACTCAGGTATGTTAAGGCCATCCCTTCTTTCTATTTTTGCATGATCTATACGACACAAAGGAAACGAGCAAATGCACAACTTCCATCAATGACTCTATTCGTAGAAATGCTAGGGATGTGTACATTCTTGTTTTTCCATAAGTCTTATTATTCTATCATCTTTTCATGGGTCTCAGAAAATACGTAAGTTGATAAAGTATATTTCATGATATTAATCAGAGGCATAATGGTCTTATGACACTCCAAAAGATTTTATTGACGTCTTCTCATGCATTGCATTCATTTACATTGACCCACGGCCAGATGTTGTTATATATGTGTATATATGTATATGGGATATTGAAAAAGGTTATAACATTATATACGCACCAACACCTGATCAACTGGTATATTTTGATGATTTTTCCCATAGTGGCTGAGATGATATGAGAGGATGCCCTCAGAGGCTTGATGATGTTATGCACACCTATACCCATGCATGCCACGACATTTATACGCATGTTCATGACATTATAAATGTTTCAGGATTTACAAAGTGATTTAGACTTATAGGCGGAGTTCCTTATTCCATGTTTCATCTATGTTAGTTATGTACTAATTTTTTTCCCTTACATACTCAGTATATTATTCGTACTATTTCCCGGGGCCTGCGTTTCATGTCCGCAAGTGCAAGTAGAAAAGCTGACAATCTACCTCCTTAGGATCCTTGATCAGTGAGAGTTGGTGTGATCCACTTGATCCGGATCTTCTTTTGACCTTGGTACGGTATGCTTGCATACATATATGTGTATGACGGGGCCCAGTCCCGTCCTTGTACAGTGGTATATTCTAATAGAGTTCTGTAGATAGTTATGTATTGTTGGATAGTATGGGGCATGGCCGGCTTCGAGTTTTGGTTATATAGTTGTCTTTAGTAGACTTGTCGGCTCACCCCAGTGTATTCTGAATGTGTGTATATATATATATATATATATATATATATATATATATGTCTTTTGGACAGGTTTCCCTCACGTATGTTATTCATTTTTATATCTTAGACGGATGCTTAATGATGTTTGACATGTAGGACTCGGGCACCCGTCGCGGCCTATCAGTTTGGGTCATGACACCGTGTACAAACCACACTGTGTCTATGGAGCCTCTAAACGATAAAAAAGAGTGTTATGATAATGCCTGCAACAAGGCTCCAGCTATACCTCAAAACGTGATAATAATATGAATAAAAGATACAATACATGAACCCAGGATTCAGTGAGGCTCACCAACTCTGCTAGGAAGAGGATGTACCACTATCGCTAATCAACACTGTTGATACCCAATTTTTTCCTAAAATAGTTTTAAAATGCATATATGATTTCAAAATCATGCATTAGTTTCAATTGGTAATTTCCCACAATTTCTACATTTTCTAATTGATTTGCCTAGTATTTTATTTCTAATAAATAATTATGAAATATCATCACAAATGATTTCGAACATCTCTTGATTTAATATTACCATTTATTAAGTCCAAAATTATTTCATAAATAGCCAACTGGAACCTTTTGGCTATAATTAAGATAACTTTGCAATTATAGCCCATATGCATACATTTTTGCATCATTTCAATCAAAATTAGTCCATTGTATTTTTTAAATACTAAATGATTATTTTTAAAACATTTCCATGCATGAAAAATCATTTTTATAATTAGAAATTATTTTATAAATTATTTTAATCAATTGTTTAGGGTATTTCACAAACAACCTTTTTTAGTTTCAATTTTAGCCTAAATCTACCAACCCAATACCCCCTTTTAAAACAGCCGAATAAACCTAAGCCCAATACCTCACCTGTCCGACCCAACCCTTTGGCTAATCCTAGCCGTTGATTATTTTTTATCAACAGCCTAGATCCCACCTTCCATAATTAAACCTGGACCTACCCCCACCCCCATCGACCCCTCATTTTCACTCGGTCTCTCATCTCTCTACTCTTTAGTTCTCACTAGAGACCTCTAGTCTCTCCATTTTCGATGAGGTCCGTTCATGTTCTCCGACCGCCTCTTAGCTAGAAACCATGGAATCCTCACCAACCTCAGGCCTATCATTTCTCCTTTTCACAGGTGTTGCTATCTCTAAGGTCTTCAAGAGACCAGGGTCCACTCCCTCACACCTTGGCCTATCTCAGGCCTACATGGCTCGATTCCACTAAGATTTTCCTACTATCCGGCTAGATCCGGTATTTTCTATACCAACTCTCTCTCTCTAGGCTCTATGAAACCCTAACTCCTGGTATTTTTTTACGATTTCTTTTATATCTGTCTTAGATCTGTGTATATCATGAAGATTTTATATGTTTTCTTCGAAAACCTTCATATTCTAAGCGATCTTTCATCTCAAAATTAGGGGTTCATCACCCCTCTTCCAAAAATAATTTTGCTTCTATTTTAATGTCATTCTATGATTCTTTCGATGATTCAGTGATTTACTTGGAGTTCTCTTTTCATTTTTGACTTACAATGCTGAAAACCCTAGGTTTTTCCCTAATTCCGAGTTTGTCTTTAACCGATATGTTTGTTTAAATTCATGAACTCTTATTTCTCATAAATGTTTAAACTTCCTGTGATTTTACCCTGTTTTTTCTTATTAAGGTCCCTGACTATGTTCTCTTTGCTTATATCATGTTCAATATTACTGCTTTGTCTCTAAACTTGTGTGATTTTGCTGCTATAGTCACTAGGGTTTCAACTCTCTGATTCCCATTGTTTGTTTAAATGTGTCCTAGCCTCAAATCTCTGATTCTATGTGATTATTTACCTTTCTATACTTTTGCTTGCCTATTATTTGCCTAACTGATCTTGTTCCTGTTCGAATCCCTAATTCTCTGCAAGTTTACCTTGTTTGCACCCCTGATTCCTAGGGATTTGAAAAGCCCTACTGATTTCTTATGAGATGTTCTTACTGACTTCCATCTTTATCTTCTTACCTTGTTAAATAATTGATTAACTTCTAATTGATTACTATTTCCTTAAGTGATATCTTCTGAACTTAGTCTCAATTGTATGCTTGGATTGGGGTGAAATTATTTCCTCATATGTCAGGCATAAGATCTTTCCTTAGTTGTTATTTTACCTACTAGATGTTTGAGTTTAACCCCTTCAATTAAGGGATACCTAATTTCCAGTTGTACTTACACTGTTCTTATATTCCTCTAAGCTATATATGGTCATTTCCTAATTTAATACTCACCATCACTGGGTACTAATTGATATTCAATCCCACAATCACTGGTTAATTCTGATTCTTTTCCTTATTTTTCATCAAGCTTTCAAGCTATATATACACTCCGTTCATTCATTACACACACGAACTAATCTGTTCAAAAATCTCTCTCACAATTTAAAAGAATCTCTGCTCTCTCTTTTGTGCTAACTACTATTCTATGTTAGCTGGCTGCAAGCCAAGGCTAACTGTTGTGCATCTCCTACTTTCCTTCCTGTGTTATTGCTTTCTTCACATCACTGGTATGTTCTAATTTAGATTTCAGTCCTCAAACCAACATGTTTCCATTACTGTTGTAATTCAGTATGTTTCCAACTTTCTTACTTATTCTTCAGCATGTATCTAGGATCCTGAACTCCCCTCTGCATGTTTAAATTAGGCTTTATTTGATTATGACCAGCATGTTTCTGTACACTTAGAACCTACTTCTTACATGCCTATGACTGGTACATTAGTTTAACCATGGCCTTAATTGTTAATCGAACCTAACACTCTACCCCCTGATCCTCTAGGCCCTTAGGAGTTCCTGATTGTATGTCCATGTGTGTATCTGCCTGATGTGTGTCTGCCCTTACATGCTCTGTATTTGTCCCTCAAATCCCATTACCCCTGTTTGTGATTGTTGGACTATCCTTGGTCCTTTGTGTGATGTTAAGCTTCCATTTCCTTCTTCAAAACTCTTTTCTTACTTACCCTTTCTCAAAAATGTTCATTACTTAAATCCTTTTAAATAAAAATCACTCTCA
This sequence comes from Nicotiana knightiana, assembly GCA_005239525.1. NCBI lineage: Eukaryota > Viridiplantae > Streptophyta > Magnoliopsida > Solanales > Solanaceae > Nicotiana > Nicotiana knightiana. Next base: position 121,114 of record ML439074.1, read on the forward strand.
CATATACTCTTAAAGGTCTAAGTTCATCCCCCTTCGTGTGAACACTGCTTTGGGGAGCCTTTGAGTATCCTCTGAACTCTAACACACAAGGCTGGCACTTCCACACTACACGTGTTTAACTGTTTGGCTATGTCATGGTGTGAGCACTGCATGGGAGCCCTTGAGGTTCTTAGGGAACTCTGATACACCCTGACTATGAAAGGCTATAAAATACCATAAGGAATTGAGGTTTGGAAGATATGGGCCTAATTGAAGGCTCCCTATAGAAGTAGCTTCTTATTTTTCCTTTGGTTGTGTAGTTCATAATTCCCTGGCATGTAATAATTTGTAAATAACTCAGGGGATGGATAGTGAAAAGGGAGGGGTAACTACGCATGCGATAGATATTAAAGGGATAGAAATCATGATATTAGAATTTATTTCCTATCTGTGCAAGAGAGATCATGTTTAGGCCCATATGTTCAAATTCATACATTATAAATCATGTTTATTAGGTCTCATCCTACTGTTTCAGCATGTTCAGTTTTATTTAGAAAAATCCTGCTAATAAATGGTATTCTTCCCTATCATGTTCTACACTGCCATGTACGCTTAGAAATCTTGTCCTAGGCTAAACAACATTAAAATAAGTTATCACTCCAGCATCTTTTGAAACCATGATAAATACTGTGACTACTGAGCATTTAGAAATCATGCTTAGGAATTCTGCATATGTATCATTCTTCATCTCTACCTGTGCATTATATATCATGTTATAGGGTCCTATTCGCTCAACTACATTTAGTCCAATTACTGATGTATAAAAAGGTATAACAACCTCACTCAGTTTTCTCTAAAAAAACAACTGGTAATGCTTATGTGCTCTGAACAACCTAGAACAACATTTTTAGGTAACAATTTGAAACAGTTCCTCTAATAATTTTGTTAGTATACACTGTCCCTCGCCTAGGCTAGCCTTAGGTGACTAAATTTCCAAAAAAATTAGAAATTTGTCTCTCTTGTGTGTGATGTTTAACACTAATAGGTACTTTTAAATCAGCAGGAAAACTGATTAGATCATGTTTTTGAGTTATAAAACAAGTCTACCTATTTGTTTATCCTTTGAATTCACCTAGATACCATGTCTTAGGATCTTAATTAACAACACTGCCCCTACATGTGTTTGATTCGTGCTAATTATATGCATTATCTGCGGAGGAAAATCTGAGCCTCCTATATGTTCCTATGTATTTCCCACTGACTGCAGTCCTACATGTTCTTTGCTTGTCACCTTAGAATTTTACCCCTTTAAACTTGAGGGTTTGTCTAGTACCTACCATTTAGGATAGTAGTCCTAACCTCCTCCAGGACTGATAGGATGGGACGGGTAATAGCATGCAATAGGGTCCGTGACCAACGCACACTTTAATTACCTTCACGTGGTGGGAAGGGTAGTGTGACGACCCAAAGGGTCATCACCTATTTTATTACCCATTCCGTACTTCCAAGGCCTTGAAAACATCATCTTTAGTTGCCTCAATTTGTATGTTCATTCCGGGCGCGTAGTCACACAGCTTAAATATGAAATTCTGTGAAAAATGCTAAGATTTGATATTAAGATGAGTAAATTTGACTCAGGTCAACATTTTGGTTTAACGGGCCCAGACCTGTGATTTGACGGTCCCGGAGGGTCTGTAGGAAAATATGGGACTTGGGCGTATGCCCGAAATCGAATTCCGAGGTCCCAAGCCCGAGAAATGAATTTTTGAGTAAAATTGTTTTTCCGAAAAGACAAGGAAAATGAAAATTTGCTAGAATATGTTGGTATTGGGCCCGTATTTTAGTTCACGCGCCTGATACAGGTCTTATATGTGGTTTAAGATATTTCTGTGAACTTTTGTCGAAATTGGACGTCATTTGACGTGTTTCGGACTTTAAACTCTAAATTTGAAAGTTTATGAGGTTGGAAGAAAAACTAGTGATTTTGAGGTTTGATTCGTTGTTTTTGATGTGATTTTCGCAATTTGATCACGCAGTTAAGTTCGTAGGATGTTGTGTGAGTTATCTGTGAAATTTGGCGTCTTTCCGAGTTGTATAGGTCAGTTCGGAACGTTGTTAGGGAAGTCTAGAAAGCTTAAAGTTCCTAAGTTTGGTTCTTGGGGTTTGGGGGTGTGATTTTGAGTTTTAGCGTTGTTTTGGGTGTTCCAAAGGCTCGAGCGAGTCCGTATTATGATTTGGGACTCGTTGGTATATGTGGACTAGGGCTCGGGTGGGCCCAGGTGCCTTTCGGGCACCTAACGGGGCTGAAAACCAGCAAACATAGTTGATGGTGCACCTGTTCTGGTGTGAGTGCAGGTGCGGTGGCCCAGTCGCAGGTGCGGTCCCCAGCATCGCAGGTGCGATGAACCCATGGCCTGGCCAATTATTGCAGGTGCGAGACCGCAGGTGCGGTCGCCATTCCGCAGGTGTGGGCCCAGGTTCCCCAACCCATTTCTGCAAGTGCGAGGTTTTTCTCGCAGGTGCGGTCCCCAGAGCCGCAGTGCAGAATCACTGTTCAGACAATGTGTTTTATATATGGGTTTTAAACCCATTCTCTCATTTCCTTCATCTTCCTTGGGCGATTTTCCTCCATTGTTAAAGGCTAACGACCTGGTCCTCTAAGGTAAGTGAACTCTACTCAGAACTTAACTTCATGCATGAATCCTAGCTTAATTAACTACATAAATTAGTGCAAAAAATCAAGAATTTGGGTAGTAACCTAGAACTTGTGATCAATTGAGAATTTTCTATCAATTGGCCATGAAATCAAGCAAGAATCGTATATTAATGATCCTTAGGCTTTGGGTGAGTGTTCCCTTTGAAAAGTATAGGAATCCGAGCGAGCGGGGCCGGGGTCGAATTTTGTTATTTTGGAAGAATGCATGCAAATGGGTAATTAGGCTATGTAATTGAATCATTGATATTGATATACCTGATTTGATAATGTCTAGATAATATCATTCCGCAGTTGAATTCTAAAGGAAAGGCGATTGAATCCTTTGGAGCAGTGGCTCAAATTGTAACACGAATGATGAAGAATATGAGATAATTGAATCCGTTGGAGCATTGCCCAAGTAATAGAGTAAATTATGAATGATAGTGAAATAAAGAGAAAAAGTTACCAAAATATACCCTTGCCGGGTCATTGTTGCTTTTAGTGATTATCTCTCTTGCTGGGATGTTGAGATTAGTGCTATTGTTCCTTTACCGGGATTTAATTTTTTAATTGAGGAAAGAGAGTAAAAGAACGAAGGGTGATGTCGTGCCATGATTTACATTGATTACATTACACATTGCATAGTGAGGACGAGAGTAAAATCACGAAGGGTGATGTCGTGCAAGTTTGAGATTTCTGGTCCTTATTGATATTCTGGCCTTGTTGTTCTTTTCCTTTTTTGAGATTTCTTATATGAAACTTTTATCTCCCCACAGCATGATCCCCTTCCTTTATTAATTGTTTTATCCCTATATTTCTTATCCGTTGTATATATGTATATATTTATTTGAACTGCACAGGTTTATTTGGTAGTATGGTTCTAGCCTTGTCACTACTTAGTCGAGGTTAGTCTAGGCACTTACTAGTACATGGGGTCAGTTGTACTGATTCTACACCTGCACTTCTTTATGTTGTGCAGATTATGCAGCCGGACCCGGAGGACATCATTAGTGAGAGTGTCTTCCAGCTTATCCTAGAGGGTTCAAGGTATACCCGCTGGCGTTCGTGGGCCTTGGCGTCTCTCCCATCCCTATGTCTTCGCTTCTGTCTTGTTTTTCCTCTAGTTTCAGAGACAGTCATGTATTTCCTTTAACACTTGTATTTAGAACTCTTATAGACAGTTCGTGAGTTTGTGACTCCAGGTTTTGGGAAATTTATGCGTCGTTTTATTATGTTGTCCTTACTTAGCTTGGAACCGTATTTATTTCTGCTGTTAAATTATGGACCGTTTTAGTTTATTCCTTTAAATTGATGTTATTATGCTAGTTTAACTATACAAGTTGGCTTGTCTATCGGGTTCAACGTTAGATGCCATCACGGACCAATGGTGGGATTTCGGGGCGTGACAAGTTGGTATCAGAGATCTAGGTTGCTTAGGTGTCACAACTCACGAAAAACTTTGTAGAGTCTGAGACATCGGTACGGAGACGTCTGTATTTATCCCCCAGAGGCTGCAAAGCTAGGGTGACCCCATATTTCTTTTCATCTTTGTCGTACGATATGAATTCTGAGTACTGATTGAGTTTCTATTCTATTCTCTCGCAGATGGCGAGAACGCGTGCTTCCCTTGGTTCTGTTTAGCAACCTGACACTCTTGTTGAAGCTCCTACAAGGGGTGGAGGTTGAGGACGAGGCCGTGTTAGAGGTTGAGGTCGAGGTCGGGTTCAGCCTAGAGCAGCAGCCCCAGTGGAGGACCCTCAGGTCGAGTCTGACAAGGAGATCCCAGTTCCGGCAGTCCCAGTTGGGCCAGCTCAGGTCCCAGAGGGGTTCATAGCTACCCCAGTGCTTCAGGACGCTCTTGTCCGTCTACTCGGACTCATAGAGAGTGTAGCACAGGCGGGTCTTCTTCCTACTGCACCAGGTATCTCTCAGGCTGGGGGATGTACCCAGACTCCTACCACTCGCACGCTAGAGCGGCTAGCTCCACAATTTCAGACTCTGGCACCTCAGCCAGCCGGAGTAGCTCAGCCGGGTATTGCAGCAGAGGGAGCAGCTATGTCAGCAGATGCTTTGTGGAGTCTGGACATGTTCACTAAGTTATTCACTGCTACTTTTACCAGGGCGCCATCAGAGGACCCCCAGGACTATTTGGACAGCTGCCATGAGGTTCTTCGGAACATGGTCATAGTGGAGTCCAATGGAGTTGACTTCGCTACTTTTCGGTTATCTAGCGCAACCAAGAGTTGGTGGGGAGACTATTGCTTAGCTAGACCAGCTAGGTCTGCACCTTTGACTTGGACTCAATTCTCAAAGTTATTTTTGGGTAATTTCCTTCCCATTACTCAGAGAGAGGACCTTCGGAGGCAGTTTGAGCGTCTCCAGTAGGGATCTATGACATTTATTTAGTACGAGACCAGGTTCATCAGTCTAGCCCGACATGCTCTTATGATACTTCCCACTAATCGAGAGAGGGTTCAGAGATTTATTGAGGGATTGGCCCAGCCTATAGACTTCAGATAGCTAGAGAGTCAGGTACTGATATTTTGTTCCAGGATGCGACCAATGTGGCCAAGAGGATTGAGATGATTATGTCATAGGGTGGTGGTCAGGGGTCTGATAAGAGGCCCCGTCACTTCGGCCGTTTCAGTGGAGCCTCATCTGGGGGAAGGGATTTTTCAGGCAGAAGTCATCCTCCCAGACCCTATCAGTCGGCACTTCAGGTAGCTCACAGTGCACCGCCAGCTTCTATTGGTGCACCGCCTCTACAGAGTTTCCAGGGTAGTTATCAGGATCGTCAGGGATAGTTCTAGAGTCCCCAGCCATATTAGCATAGGCCGTGTTATTCTTATGGTATTCCGGGACACATTGCCAGTTATTGTCCCCGAGCTTCTAGTGGTCCTCAATATCAGGGATCCCGTGCCATGGTTCCCGCGTCAGGAACACCCCCACCCCATCAGCCAGCTAGGGGTGGCGGTCGTGGTGCTAGAGGTAGAGGTCAGACTCATAGTGTTGGAGGACATTCCACGAGAGGTAGAGGTCAGGTCGCAGTAGGTCGACCCAGATATGACCGGATTGGAGGGGCTCAGACCCGGTGCTATGGTTTTCCTGCCAGGCCTGATGCCGAGGCTTCTGATGCATTTATTACAAGTACGGTTTCAATTTTCAGCCGAGAGGCTTCGGTGTTATTTGATACGAGTTCTACATTCTCCTATGTATCTTCGTATTTTGCCCCTTATTTGAGTATGCCCCGTGATTCCTTGAGTGATGTTGTACATGTTTCTACACCGGTGGGTGACTCTATGGTGGTAGATTGAGTCTATTGTTCTTGCTTAATAGTCATGGGTGGTCTGGAGACTCAGGTTGATCTTTTGCTTCTGGATATGGTTGACTTCGATGTTATATTGGGGATGGATTGGTTATCCCCCTATTATGTTATTCTGGACATTCATGCCAAGACAGTGACCTTGGCTTTGCCAGGGGTGCCTCATTTGGAGTGGAAGGGAACTCCTAGTCATTGTTCTGGTAGAGTTATTTCTTATATGAAGGCTCAGGGCATGGTCGGGAAGGGTTGTTTGGCCAATCTTGCCTATGTTCGTGATTCTAGCGCCGAGGTTCCTTCCCTGGAGTCGGCGCTCGTGGTTCGTGAGTTTCCAGAGGTTTTCCATGCTGACCTGCCGGGTATGCCACCCGTCAGGGATATTGATTTTTGTATTGAGTTAGCTCAGGGCACCCAGTCTATTTCTACCCCGCCATATCGTATGGCCCCGCCAGAGTTGAAGGAGTTGAAAGATCAGTTGTAGGATTTATTGTATAAAGGCTTCATTATGCATAGTGTCTCTCCTTGGCGTGCTCAAGTATTGTTTGTCAAGAAGAAAGATGGCTCGATGAGGATGTGTATTAACTACCGACAGTTGAATAAGGTTACTATTAAGAACAAGTATCCTTTGCCGAGGATTGATGATTTTTTCGACCAGCTTCAGGTTGCTTCAGTGTTTTCCAAGATTGACTTGAGATCTGGTTACCATCAACTGAGGATTAGGGCGCCTGATGTCCCTAAGACAGCTTTTCGCACTCGTTATGGGCGTTATGAGTTCTTGGTGATGTCATTTGGGCTGACGAATGACCCTGCTGCTTTTATGGAGTTGATGCTCTGAGTGTTCAGGCCTTATTTGGACTCATTTGTGATTTTTTTCATTGATGATATATTGATATACTCTCGCAGCCGAGATGAGCATGAGCGGCCCCTTAGAATTGTCCTCCAGACTCTGAAGGACAGTCAGTTGTATGCGAAATTCTCCAAGTGTGAGTTTTGGTTTAGTTCGGTTGCATTTCTAGGCCAAGTGGTATCGTCAGAGGGTGTTCAGGTGGATCCCAAGAAGATTTCAGCAGTCAGAGATTGGCCTAGATCCACCTCAGCTACAGAGATCTGGAGTTTCTTGGGCTTAGCAGGTTATTATCGCCGGTTTGTGGTGGCCTTTTCATCCATTGCAGCCCCGATGACTAGGTTGATTCAGAAGAATGCGCAGTTCAGGTGGTCTGATGAGTGCGAGGCAAGCTTTCAAAAGCTCAAGACAGCCTTGACCACGGCACTAGTGTTGGTTTTGCCCACAGGTTCAGGATCGTATACCGTGTATTGTGATGCTTCACGGGTTGGGTTGGTGCAGTTTTGATGCAGGATGGAAAGGTTATAGCCTATGCTTCTCGTCAGTTGATGGTCAATGAGAAGATATATCCAGTTCATGACTTGGAGTTAGCAGCTATTGTGCATGCATTAAAGATTTGGAGGCATTACTTGTATGGTGTGCCATGTGAGGTGTTGACGGATCATAAGAGCTTACAGTATTTTTTTAAGTAGAAGGAGTTGAACATGAGACAGAGGAGATGGCTAGAGTTGTTGAAGGATTATTATATTACCATTCTTTATCATCCACAGAAGGCCAATGTGGTGGTCGATGCTTTGAGCCGCAAGTCAGCTACTATGGGTAGTCTTGCCTATTTATCAGTCGGAGAGCGACCTCTTGCTTTGGATGTTCAGGCGTTAGCCAACCGATTTGTGAGATTGGAGGTTTCTGAGACTGGCAGTGTTTTGGCCCATACCGTGGCCCGTTCTTCATTATATGACCGTATTCGGGCTAGGCAGTATAATGATCTCCACTTATGTGTTCTTAGAGATAGAGTCAGGCATGGAGATGCCAAGCATATTACGGTTGATGATGAGGGAGTATTGAGGATACATGGTCGTATTTGTGTACCCGATGTCGATGGCATTCGTGAGTTGATACTACAGGAGGCCCACAGTTCCTGATATTCCATTCATCCGCGCGCCACGAAGATGTATCAGTATTTGCGTCAGCATTATTGGTGGCGTATAATGAAGAAGGATATTGTGGCACATGAGCATTAGAGGCCTGGTGGCTTATTCAGAGGATTGAGCTTCCTGAGTGGAAGTGGGAGAGGATCACTATGGACTTCGTTACGGGACTCCTATTGACCTAGAAGAAGTTTGATGCAGTTTGGGTCATTGTTGATAGGCTCACCAAGTCAGCGCATTTCATTCTTGTGGCAGTCTCCTATTCATCCGAGAGGTTAGCTGAGATCTATATCCGAGAGATTGTTCGCCTTCATGGTGTGCCGGTTTCTATCATTTCGGATCGTGCCGCGAATTTACCTCGCGTTTTTGGAGAGCAGTTCAGCGAGAGTTAGGCACCCAGATGGAGTTGAGCACAACATTTCATCCTCAAACGGACGGGCAGTCCGAGCGGACTATTCAGATATTGGAGGATATACTTCGAGCCTGTGTTATTGACTTTGGAGGATGATGGGATCAGTTCTTTCCTTTAGCAGAGTTTGCCTACAATAACAGCTACTAGAGGAGTATCCAGATAGCTCCTTATGAGGCTTTATATGGTCGGCGGTGTCGCTCTCCGGTTGGATGGTTTGAGCCGGGAGAGGCTCGGTTGTTGGGTACGGATTTGGTTCATGAGGCCTTGGACAAGGTCATGATCATTCAAGATAGGCTTCGTATAGCTCTGTCCAGGCAAAAGAGTTATGCAGATCGCAACGTTCGAGATGTGGCTTTCATGGTTGGTGAGCGAGTATTGTTCCGAGTGTCGCCTATGAAGGGCATGATGAGATTTGGGAAGAAGGGCAATCTTAGCCCTAGGTTCATTGATTCGTTTGATATTCTTGATCGAGTGGGAGTGGTGGCTTATAGACTTGTATTTCCACGTAGCTTATCAGTCATACATCCAGTCTTTCATGTGTCCATGCTTCGGAGGTATCACGATGATCCAGCCCACGTGTTAGATTTCAGCACTTTCCAGTTGGACAAGGACTTATCTTATGAGGAGGAGCCGGTAGCTATTCTAGACCGGCAGATTCGTAAGTTGAGATCCAAGAGTTTCCCTTATGTTCGTGTTCACTGGAGAGGTCAGCCTCCTGAGGCATCGACCTGGCAGTCCGAGTCCGATATGCGGAGCCGTTACCCTCATTTATTCCCCGACTCAGGTACTTCCTTCTTTTGTCCGTTCAACGACGAACGGTTATTTTAGAGGTAGAGAATGTGATGACCCAAAGGGTCATCACCTATTTTATTACCCATTTCGTACTTTCGAGGCCTTGAAAACTTCATCTGTAGTTGCCTCGATTTCAGTGCGCAGTCCGGGCGCGTAGCCGGACAACTTAAATATGAAATTCTGTGAAACATGCTAAGATTTGATATTAAGATGAGTAAATTTGACTCCGGTCAACATTTTGGGTAAACGGACCCGGACCCGTGATTTGATGGTCTCGGAGGGTCCGTAGGAAAATATGGGACTTGGGAATATTCCCGGAATCGAATTCCGAGGTCCCAAGCCCGAGAATTGAATTTTTGTAAAATTGTTTTTCTGAAATTTATAAAGAAAAGGAAAATGAAAATTGGCTAGAATGTGTTGGTACCGGGCCCATATTTTGGTTTCGGTGCCCGGTACAGGTCTTATATGTGGTTTAAGATATTTTTGTGAAGTTTGGTCGAAATTGGACGTCGTTTGACGTGTTTCATACTCAAAACTCTAAATTTTAAAGTTTATGAAGTTTGAAGAAACACTAGTGATTTAGAGGTTTGATTCGTTGTTTTTGATGTGATTTTGGCTATTTGATCGCGCGGTTAAGTTTTTAGGATGTTGTGTGAGTTATCTATGATATTTGGTGTCATTCCGAGTTGTATAGGTCAGTTCGGCATGTTGTTAGCGAAGTCTAGAAAACTTAATGTTCCTAAGTTTGGTTCTTGGAGTTTGGGGGTGTGATTGATTTTTAGCGTTGTTTTGGGTGTTCGAACGCTCGAGGGAGTCTGTATTATAATTTGGGACTCGTTGGTATATTCGGACTAGGGCTCGGGTGGGCCCAGGTGCCTTCTTGGGCATCTAACGGGGCTAAAAACCAGCAAACATAGTTGTTGGTGCACCTGTTCTGGTGTGACCGCAGGTTCGGTGTCCCACCCACAGGTGCCATCCCCAGCATCGCAGGTGCGATCAACCCATGGCCTGGCCAATTATCGCAGGTGCGGAAAATTTCTCACAGGTTCAAGACCGTAGGTGCGGTCTCCATTCTGTAGGTGCGGGCCCAGGTTCCCCAGCCCATTTCTGCGGGTGCAGTCCCCAGAGCCGCAGGTGCGGAATCACTGTTCAGGCAGTGTGTTTTATATATGGGTTTTAAACCCATTTTTCTCATTTCCTTCATCTTCCTTGGGAAATTTTCCTCCATTGTTAAAGGCTAACAACCTGGTCCTCTAAGGTAAGTGAACTGTACTCAGAAATTAGCTTCATGCATGAATCCTAGCTTAATTAACTACATGAATTAGTGCAGAAATTCAAGAATTTTGGTAATAACCTAGAACATGTGATCAATTGAATATTTTCTGTGAATTGGCCATGAAATCAAGTAAGAATCGTATAATAAAGATCCTTAGGCTTTGGGTGAGTGTTCCCTTCGAAAAGTATAGGAATCCGAGCGAGCGGGCCCGGGGTCGAATTTTGTTATTTTGTAAGAATGCATGGAAATGGGTAATTAGGCTATGTAATTGAATCATTGAATCCTTATTGATATACTTGAGTTTATTATGTCTAGATAATACCATTCCGGAGTTCAATTCTAAAGGAAAGGCGGTGTTAGAGGGTTGATTGCTATATTTTGGACCCGAGGTAAGTGTTTGGTCTAACCTTAGCTTGAGGGAATAGGAGTTGAGTATTATTTGCTACTTGCTAATTATCAAATATGATGTATAGGCATGGTGACGAGTATCTATACATTGGTTTCTAGCATGACCATGAGTCCTTATATTGTGAATATTCTGATTTTTTTGTAATTTCCATGCTTAATTGATGATTTCTATATGTCGTAAAGAGCATGTGAAGGGAATTGTAATCTTTAAACTCCTTTGGAGCATTGGCTCAAATTGTAACATAAATGGTGAAGATATATGAGATAATGGAATCCTTTGGAGCATTGGCTCAAATTGTAACACGAATGATGAAGATATATGAGATAATTGAATCCTTTGGAGCATTGGCTCAAGTAATAGAGTAAATTATGAAATGATACTGAAAGAAAGAGAAAGAGTTACCAAAATATACCCTTGTCGGCTCATTGTTGCTTTTAGTGATTATCTCCCTTGCTGGGATGTTGAGATTAATGTTATTGTTCCCTTGCCAGGATTTAATTGTTTAATTGATGTTCCCTTTCCGAGATTTCCATTTTATTTTGTTTACTCCCTTTTCCTTGTTTGTGATTTCTGTTTGGGTGAGGAAGAGTGTTAAAGCACGAAGGGTGATGTCGTGCACTGTTTGATATTGTGAGGAAGAGTGTTAAAGCACGAAGGGTGATGTCGTGCATTGTTTGATATTGTTTCCCTTGCTGGGATGTTGAGATTTCTTTTATTGTTCCCTTGCCGGGATTACTATTTCTATTATGTTTACTCCCTTCCCCTTGTTTGTGATTGTTGTTTGGATGAGGAAGAGTGCTAAAGCACGAAGGGTGATGTCGTGCCATGATTTACATTTATTACATTACACATTGCATAGTGAGGACGAGAGTAAAATCACGAAGGGTGATGTCGTGCAAGTTTGAGATTTCTGGTCCTTATTGATATTCTGGCCTTGTTGTTCTTTTCCTTTTTTGAGATTTCTTATATGAAACTGTTATCTCCCCACAGCATGATCCCCTTCCTTTATTAATTTTTTTATCCCTATATTTCTTATCTGTTGTATATATGTATATATTTATTTGAACTGCATAGGTTTATTTGGTAGTATGGTTCTAGCCTTGTCACTACTTAGCCGAGGTTAGTCTAGGCACTTACTAGTACATGGGGTCAGTTGTACTGATTCTACACCTGCACTTCTTTATGTTGTGCAGATTATGCAGCCGGACCCGGAGGACATCATTAGTGGGAGTGTCTTCTAGCTTATCCTAGAGGCTTCAAGGTATACCCGCTGGCGTTCGTGGTCCTTGGCGTCTCTCCCATCCCGATGTCTTCGCTTTTGTCTTGTTTTTCCTCTAGTTTCAGAGACAGTCATGCATTTCCTTTCACACTTGTATTTAGCACTCTTATAGACAGTTCGTGAGTTTGTGACTCCAGGTTTTGGGAAATTTATGCGTCGTTTTATTATGTTGTCCTTACTTAGCTTGGAACCGTATTTATTTCCGCTGTTAAAATGTGGGCCGTTTAATTTTATTCCGTTAAATTGATGTTATTATGCTAGTTTAACTATACATGTTGGCTTGTCTAGCGGGTTCAACGTTAGACGCCATCACGGCCCGATGGTGGGATTTCGGGGCGTGACAAGTAGAATATGGATATGATGACCGGTGCGCTAATACCACATGTAGCCCCTCTTCGAGGAGTGATTACCGGGTATTGCATTGATGTAATCCATATTATTATAAACCTAGGACACTTTTATACGCTAGTTCGTAATTATCCCTACTGTTGTCTAAACACCTATATGCTTATGACTTAAATCCCCTCTTATTTGAGCCTTTACTTGTTATTTGTTAGTTGTACACATTCACGAAACCATTTGGCCGGGAACCACACTTGTGGATTATGAGGTGTGCCTAATACCTTCCCCTTATGATTATTTCAAGACCTTACCCAAATCTCTGGTTAGCAACGTAGTTGGAATGGAACCCGTTAGGTGTCCGAATGCACTGTTAAAATCGTTAGGTGGCGACTCTTCAAAATATGCAAACCTCTTTCCCAAAAGGAAAGAGTTGTCCCAACCAATGTCACAAACTTGATCTTCAGCTAAGGAAGAGGAAAAAAGGGTGCACGACAGCATGGCGACTCTGCTGGGGATATTCAGGCTTTTAACATTTCAAATTGTTTCATGAATTTATGCCTTTATATTTAAATACTTGCACCCTTTCCTATTCCCTTTGCATGCAATTAATTGTTTACTTCGGGTATTTACTTTTTTTTTCAAAATGTAACTGACATGTCTCTTTGTTTCCTTTTGTAACTGCTTTAAATCATTATTACCGTTTTTACCGCTTTCATTAACGTGCAAATACGTGACAACTTGTTTTAATACTTATCTAATAAACCATGCTCAAAATTCATACTCCACTCGTGCCAAACAAAATACTATAGCAACGCTTGATGAGTGGTTGCGCCCTTCCAACATTATCACCCACTAAATTCGGAAAGGCGTATTTGAGGTAAAACTAGTCGATCAGCGGTGCAGTCAACGGTTCCGTGCCTTTCCCCCTTGAGTTTTCCGCTCAATGGTACCAATCTAAAACCCCATAGAAACCTTACTCTATTGCACTATTGCATGCATCATGGTCAAACCTAGTCAAGCTAAAGTTTCGTTCGCATGATAGCTTTTAATATAGCCTTATCAAAATATCCACCGGGTTTCCCTAAACCCTAACGGACGCGCTCACGAATTGTGCATTTACTTGGATAATTAAATTCTTCCTGCTAATTATTGACGTTAAATAGTTGAGTACAGTGGGGGTAAGGGCCTAACCTATTTGTTTTGCAGAAAAAAAATGAGGCACGAAGTCCCAAGATTCGTCATGGTCTCCAACATCCACCCAAAACTGCTGAGTTGGTGGAAGGATCTACACTCTAGCGACAAAGCTATCATCAGGAAACACTTGGGTAATCTACCATCTCTTCTGGAAATCAAGCCTAACAAAATGATAGTAGAGGCTGCTACCCTGTTTTGGGATCGTGAATGATCTGTGTTCCGCTTTGGGAACATCAAAATGGCGTCGTTGATAGAAGAGATAAGAGGGCTGACTAACCATGTATCCGAAATTCCGGGGTTGCTGATGCCTGAGAACCGCACAGGCAGAGTTTCCTCAAAATGATGGGTCTGAAAAATGACGCAGAATTGGTATGTCTGGTGGATTTGTACATTCCTTTTGGCTACTTGTACGAAAGGTATGCTAAATCAAATCATACCGTACCTACCATCACGAGTTTGCTATCACCTCTCTGGGACACGTCCATCACCGAGTGTTCGTATTTATGGTCTGCTTTTTAGGTTTGATCGTGTTCCCGATAAAGAAGGAAAGGATCCATACCAGGTTAGTTATGGTAACTAAGACCATAATGGAAGGGGTAAATGGGAAATATTTCATCATTGTGCCCATGATCATTGTAGATATATATCGGGCCTTAGAAAGATGTCAACAAGGAGCAAAGCATTTTGAAGGTTGCAATTTATTACTTCAACTCTGGCTCGTGGAACATCTCCAAAAGGGAGAATATCGATAGGACATCCATCGCCGAATGTGGGATGACCACATCGCTTTCCAGCACCCAAAGAGAATGAACTATATCCCTGACATGTTCGCTCAACCTGAAAATGCTGAAGGATAGGTCGAGCTTTTTGATAACCTGACTGAAGAACAGGTTGAATGGATGTTCGAATGGTTTCTAACGGACGAGTTCATAATTCGATCCCGAGACACATCATTTCTGATACTGATTGGTCTAAGGGGGACATACACTTATGTCACTTTTTCAGTTATGAGGCAAGCAGGAAGGAAACAAGTCATCCCTAGGGTCGAGAAGATGAGCCATCTTCGAGCCAACTTTCAAAATAATGACAGTCCTCACAAGTGCCAAGCTCAGCACCTATGGAACTGCAAGGTTATACTTGGGAAAGCCACCATCGATCCAGATAGGTATCACGCCAGTTATACCCATTTCTATCTTGGTTGGTTAGAAGAGGATCTGGGTGGTCAGAGCAAGCCGGGGTACGTCCGAGGTCACAGGGTTATAGATGAAAGGGATGAAGCACAAGTCAAGTTCAACCAGCTGCGTAAAAGAATCCGGGAAAATGAGGATGATCACCACAAGATACATGAGTCCAACAAAAGTTTATCAAAAGGGTTGAAGATTGTCAAAAGGTTGAGGGAGCTGCAAGGGGAAACTTAGCCAGAACTTACTTGTTGTTGGGACTTCGCAAGCTGGGAAATCTGCTAGAAGAAAGCAAGAATGCCGAATCTGGGGAAGGTCTTTCTGGGACCAAGTAGATAAGAATGTCTTTATTTTTCTATCAATGTAATAAGGCCAATGGCCATTAGTGACTTTTATTTTTCGTCTGTCATTTCGGGATTTGTCAATTTTATTATCAATAAAATGAGGCATTTAGAATGTTAAGTTCTCCAAATCATACTGTCGCTAGGCCTACCTCGGGCACAAAGAGGTCCCCAACTTAGGACACACTTTCATTTTCTGCATTATGTGTTTAAATACTGCAATACTCTTTTGATGATCTTCACTAACTTGGTTACCTTTTGATTTTATTTTTTCTTACTCCCCTCCCCAAAGGTTAGTTCGTGCATTCTGTCATCATCAGCCTATCGCACCAGGTACAAGGGCCCTCTACCTACTCCTCCCCTTAGTGCTCCTAAGAGAAAAGACAACGGCAAAATTGAGATGGAAGAGTCCAGCGGCATCAGAAAGGAGAATGTGATTGAACGGGTAGAGGCCACTGATGGCCGAGGTATTCAGGTCCTGCATGAGAACATGTCACCACTTGAATAGAAATTGCTGAAGTTTCAGGAAGAACTCGATCAGGTCCGGAATCTAGCAAACTTGTCATTTTCCCTCAACGTCTCTGACGTCAACCTTCCAAATGCTCAAAACCCCGCACCTCCACAAAATATCCCAAGACAGCAAAATCATCCCGCACCTCACCATCACACACTCCCCCAAAGAAAAAAACTCTCCCGACACAATGCAATGCTTGCCACACCTCAAATAACACCCCACTACTTATCCCAGAACCTCAAAACCCTACAAAAGACCATTTCTACACCTATAACAATCCCATCTATGTGGAAACCATAACCCACTCCACTCCGCCTATCCCACTGGCGTCCGAGTCTAATGAAAAGGATTTACTTATCAGGAACCTGGCCGAGGATCTTAGGAAACTGACCAGCCGAGTCCAGGGTGTTGAAGGTACCAAGGGGATTGAAGGGTTGAATTATGAAGACCTTTGTATCCAACCTGATGTCGAACTGCCCGAGGGGTACAAACCTCCAAAGCTCAAAATGTTTGACGGTACTAGTGATGAGAGAGTCCATCTGAGGACCTATTGCGACAAATTGGTTGGCATGGGAAAGGACGAAAGAATCTGCATGAAGATGTTCATGAGGAGTTTGAAGGGAGATACACTGTCTTGGTACATCATCCAAGACCCCAAGAAATGGTCAAACTGGGTAACCATGGCGTCTGATTTCATGGACATATTTAGATTCAACACAGAGAACGCATGTGATGTGTTCTACACTCAAAATTTGAAGAAGAAGCCTACAGAAACCTTTCGCGAGTATGCTACTCGCTGGAGGTCTGAAGCCGCTAAAGTCATACCTTCTCTAGAAGAAGAACAGATGAACAAGTTCTTTGTCCGGGCTCAGGACCCGCAGTATTATGAACGGTTAATGATGGTTGAGGGCCAGAAGTTCTGTAACATCATCAAATTGGGTGAGCGGATTGAGGAAGGTATTAAAAGCGCTATGGTTAAAAATTTTGAAGCCTTGCAAGCCACTAACAAGGCTCTACAGTCTGGTGGTGTGTCTAAGAAGAGAGATGAGGGAGCTGTAATGGTTGTACAAAGAACCAAGTCCCCACTCAAGTACCAAACCTACCTGACACCTCCACTCACATATCATCCAACCCCGAACTACCAAGCACCCTCACCAAATTACCAAACTCCACCACCTTCCTACCGAGCTCCACCACCCACATATCAACCTGCTTCGCCCAAATATCCACAACCTGCTCCTGTCTACTACACTTATAATTCCCAGCCATCCCATTACCAATCATCCCCTACACGCCAAAACATCCGTAGACCTTGTCCCAATTTTGATCGCCGCCCTCCAAAGCAATACACCGCCATAGACGAGCCTATTGACCAGCTATATGAAAAACTAAAAGCTGCTGGTTATGTCACACCTATCCCTGCTGCCACCTCTGAGAACCCTTCTCCGTGGGTTAACCCAAACAAATCCTGTGCATACCATTCCGGCATGAAAGGACACACCATCGAAGAATTCCATTCTCTGAAGTACAAAATACAGGCTCTCATTGACAACAAGATTATTGTGGAAAAAGATCCCGCTCCAAACGTCCGCGACAATTCTCTGCCAGACCATAAGGGCAGAAGGCGATGACCCAAAGAAAACCGCAGTCACTCTCCAACCGATCATTGTCCAGATTCATCCATATGAGACCTCTGAGGTGAATATGTCTATATCATTTGAGTTTGAAGCAGTGTCATCAGCAAAGTCACCAGTGCCAATTGAAGTTGAGTTTGTATCTCCAGTAAATGCAGCAGCTTCGTTCGAGGTCGCAGTCTTTCCACCCCCAACACACATTCCGTTTGAAATATAGATGGCTCCACCAAAATTCCGGTGGCAATGTCAACCACTCCACCCTTCTATTCTAACATTATCCCTTGGGACTAAACAGCTGAGGCGAGAAGGAAAGGCAAGGTTAGGTCTGAGGAAGCTGTCGCAACACAGGGTGTGACAAGAACTGGTAGGGTCTACACCCCTGAGAATCTGGCCGAGTCAAGCAAGCAGGCCGCCAACTGGCCTCCCCTTACTGAAATGGGTCCCGATGACCTTTGGAGAAAGGTACAGGTTAAGGAGTATTCAGTCATTGACCAGCTGAACAAGACACCAACACAGATATCCATCCTCTCTTTGCTGCAGAATTCTGAAACACAAAGAAATTCTTTGTTAAAAGTGTTGAGTGAAGCATATGTGCCAAACGACATCACTAGTGGTGAAATGGCCAATATGGTAGGCCTGGTACTGGAGAGTCATAAAATCACTTTTCATGAGGACGAGCTACCACCTGAAGGATTGGGGCACAACAAAGCGCTGCACATCACCGTGCAATGCGAAGATCATTTCATCACAAGAATCTTGATCGTTGGAGGTTCCAATCTTAACATCTGTCTGTTGCTAACACTCAAGAAATTAGGTAAAGGGCTACATGAGATAAAGGATGGTGAGATCAATGTGAACGAGTTTGACAATTCACAGAGGTCCACCATGGGGGAGATTAGTCTATCTCTACATATGGGACCAACTTGGTTTGAAGTGGATTTCCAGGTGATAGATATTCCGTCATCCTACAACCTGTTGTTGGGATGACCATGGATTGATGATGTTGGGGCAGTAGCATCAACACTACATCAGGAGGTAAGATTCGAGTGGAACCACCAAGAGGTGATTATTCATGGTGACGATAGCAACCCCATTTATAGCCGTAAAACTATTCCGGTGATTGACGGAAAAAAGAAGATAGGCGGAGGAACTTACCACCACATTGAACGGGTCAATGCTATCGACAAGGACAAATAGTGGGATAACAAGATTGAGAGCATCCTGAACTGGAGAGGATATGAGCAAGGCAAAGGGCTCGGTAAAAACCTCCAAGGGATAACGAAGCCCATAAAGCTCAAGGAACATGGCACCACTTTCGGTCTAGGGTAAGAGTACACTTGGCAGGAATTCAATGACTGGTCGCCACCTTGGCGCTGTCCCTATTACCCTTTAGAGCAGCCGATACCTTATCTTGAGCAGACTTTCAAGTAGGCCCACTATTTACGGTTCAGATGAGGAAGAAGCACTTGTAGTAATGAGGAGTGAGGAAGAAGCACTTGTAGTAATGAGGAGTTTGTTCCTAGAGGGTGATGATATGGATTGCTGTGTTGTTTCGAGGGGGAGGGGAGGAAGGCCCTTCTATACAGACTGTAATCAAAGGGGCATATCTTAAGAACTGGTCTATCAAGACAACTAAAGCCCGACGAGCCTCGGGTAGCAAGGCTAAAACAAGCATTATTTACTGTTTTATTTACGAAATGATTTTCCTTTTCCTGCATTTTTCAATTTCTGAAATAAAGATCTTCAATGTTTAAAACAGTTATTCAATCTATCAAAGCATCTTGTAAATTTCTCTTATCTGATATTTATTGCTATTGTTTTCTCTCATTGCTTTATTTATACAGCATTGCTATTACTTGTCTTGATGAACTGATGACTGTGACATGCAATGAGACAACGCAACAAACAGACATTGATTCAGAAGAGGATGACATACGTGACGAGATTGCCAAAGAAGTTGAGAACTTTGAGAGCAGACCTAAGTCCAACCAGGATGAGACCAAAATTATCAACCTGGGAGATTCAGAAAATATCAAGGAGACTCGTATTAGCATTCATTTGTCACCATCAGAAAAGAAAGAATACATAGAGTTTCTAAGAGAGTATGAGGATGTATTTGCATGGTCGTTTGATGATATGACTAGTCTAAGTATGTCTATTGTGGCTCACAAACTGCCAACCAAATTGATATGTCCACCCGTAAAATAAAAGCTCAGAAAGTTCAAACCCGACATGAGTTTGAAAATCAAAGAAGAAGTTACCAAGCAGATCAACGCCAAAGTTCTCCGGGTAGTGGAGTACCCGACATGGTTATCCTACATTGTCCATGTTCCAAAGAAGGACGGGAAGGTCACAGTCTGCGTCGACTATCGGGATCTCAACCGGGCCAGTCCTAAAGACGACTTCCCCTTTCCAAATATACATATTCTGATTGATAATTGTGCCAAGCATGAATTGCAATCCTTTGTGGATTGCTTCACTAGTTATCACCAAATTTGGAGGGATGAGGAAGATGCTGAGAAAACGGTGTTCATTATACCGTGGGGAGTGTATTTTTACAAGATGATGCCATTCGGCCTAAAGAATGTAGGGGCCACCTACATGAAGGCCATGACCACCATATTTCGTGACATGATTCACAAGGAGAACGAGGTGTACGTAGATGATGTCATTATCAAATCAAAGAAAGCTGCTGATCGCATGGAGAAATTGGGGAAGTTCTTCAATAGATTGCAAAAATACAATCTAAAACTAAATCACGCGAAGTGCGCATTCGGGGTTCCTGCTGGGAAGCTGCTGGGATTTATTGTAAGCCTCCGGGGAATAGAATTGGATCCGTCCAAGGTCAAAGCCATTCAAGAGTTACCACCACCAAGGAACAAGAAAGATGTGATGAGTTTCTTGGGGAGGCTTAATTACATCAGCCAGTTTATAGCATAGTCTAGAGTCATCTGCCAGCCAATCTTTAAGATGCTGAAGAAGGACGCTGCGACCAAGTAAACCGATGATTGTCAAAAGTATTTCAAAAAAATCAAGGAATATTTGTCAACACCACCAGTCCTAGTACTGCCCGATCCAGGCAGACCTTTACTACTCTATCTTGCAGTATTAGATGGAGCTTTTGGTTGCGTCCTGGGGAAGCACGATGAAACAGGAAGGAAAGAACAAGTTATTTATTACCTCAGCAAGAAGTTCACTCCATACGAGGCCCGGTATTCTCTATTAGAGCGTACCTGTTGTGCTCTAACTTGGGTCGTCCAAAAGCTGATACATTACTTCTGTTCCTACACAACATATCTCATATCAAGGATGGATCCATTAAATTACATCTTTTAGAATCCCATGCCCACTGGAAAGCTAGCCAAGTGGCAAATCAGGATGAGCGAATTCGACACTGTTTACATGACTTAGAAGGCAGTTAAAGGACAAGCGCTGGCTGGCCATCTTGCTGAGAATCCCGTAAACGGAGGATACGAACCCCTGAAAACATATTTTCTTGATGAAGAGGTATCATTCATAGGAGAAGATATTGCAGAATCCTATGATGTTTGGAGGATGTTCTTTGATAGAGCAGCAAACTTCAAGGGAGTCGGTATTTGAGTAGTACTAGTATCAGAGATCGGTCAGCATTATCCGATATCTGCCAAACTCAGGTTCCCTTGCACCAACAATATGGTCGAATTTGAAGCCTGCATCTTGGGGCTCAATATGGCCATTGACATGAACGTCCAGTAGCTGTTAGTGATCAGTGATTCAGACTTATTGGTACATCAGGTACAAGAAGAATGGGCAACAAAGAATTCCAAGATACTGTCGTATATGCACCATGTACAGGGGTTAAGAAAGAGGTTCACAAAGATAGAGTTATGGCACGTCCCCAAAATCCAGAATGAGTTTGCCGATGCATTAGCTACTTTGTCCTCAATGATCCAGCATCCGGACAAGAATTTCATTGACCCTATTCCCATAAAGATCCATAATCAGCCAGCTTACTGTGCCCATATCGAGGAAGAAGCAGGCGGAAATCCTTGGTTTAGTGACATCGATAGGTACTTGGCAAAAGGAGAATACCCCTATCTTGCAAGACCCCAAAAATGGCATATAGCCCTTAATATAGTGAAAAGCTCAGAAATACAGGATATCATATGATTTCAAATCGAACATGCATCTTAATAGTCGCTACGGGACGGACCAAGTCACAATCCTAATCAGTGCACGCCCACATGCTCGTCACCTAGAATGTGTGTCACCTCGTTTATCAAAACAATGTGAAATACCGGGGTTTCATTGTCATGCCCCAAAATCGAGGGACGAGACCGGCGCCTAACCAGGAGAACCCGGTCAAGCGGACCTGGATTGCCTTTCCCACCCAATGCGTTCCCCCGTATATACAATGTACCATATTCCATATGAAATAGCAACTTAGGATTTAAGCATGAATTTACAAACATAAGTTCATTTCTCTTTTAGCATTTCAACAGATGATTCCCAAAAACATACACAATATATACATAACTTTCCAATACGGACCACGATGCTGAATACATACAGTTACTACCCAAAATACATATATACACCCACATCTTGTCTACGGAGCCTCTACGAATACTAGGAGTTTATACAATACTTTCTGGTAACAAGGCCCCGGCTATACCTTACAATACATAACAGACTCAAAAGAGATGGCATGAATTACACACGGCCCCGGGAGGAAATGGGGCTCACCAATACTGCTGAAAGATGTAGCGCCCCAGGCAAAAGGGACGTTAGTATTGCGGAATAGTACTAGTATGTATGAGCAAACTTTACTCAAAGTAAGATCAAGAGATGCACAGATAGAAAGCAGTTAAAGGAACCAACACATAGTGCACAGTGATACAGAAGCAAATACAATTAAGAGCCTCACAGATTCTTATTTCAACACAATCACATTTCAGCTTTATTACATTCTGTTGCGGCGTGCAACCCGATCCCACCATACAGTTTACACTCCACCCTTGTTACCTCTCCACCCTTATTACTTCGTTTTGCAGTGTGAAACCCGATCCCACTGTATAATTTACACTCCACCCTTGTTACCTCTCCACCCATATTACGTCGTGTTGCAGCGTGCAACCCGATCCCACCGGACCATCACATTTCATGGAAAACAATAACATCCCACAATTCAATCACAGGGTTTGATATTATCAAGAGTACAATTTCATAAAACCCAACCAATCATGTGTTCACAATAGTCTTTATCATCTATTTTTTTAACCACAACGATGCTCATCAACAAGAATATATATTCATTACAACCAACAATCCATATGAAGTTAAGCCATGATAAACCTTGCCAACAATGAGTCATATACGATATTTCCATGGTCGTTTAGTTCAATTAGATCAATTCACAACTCCCTTTCATCACTTGTTACATAGCCCTTATCACTTAGATACATTTACACATTTGAGTTTGTTACCATTCTTTCATACCAACACACTCAAGCATTTAACGAACCTTGCACACGATAGAGAATGAAATCATCGACTAAGAAAAATCAAAGAATGAAATCTCACACCTCAACACAACTAGACAATCAACTCACATATACTCAACAAGAAACTCATACCGAATGTTCGGACACCAACAAGGTGACTCTACGAAGATTAAAGTTATCCATACATACCTCGAGTCGTCCCCTTTTTAATTTCTCTCACAATTCACCGGACTCTCTAGCACTTTCAATCTATTCCACAATGTGAGATATTTCACTTAGAATTAGGAATCTTGTATCCAATTGAGCATTTTATCAAACACTATGTGACCCCTTAGACTACTAACCCCCTTTTGAGAATAATTACCCAAACTTGTTTTTCCCTTTACTAGATTACGGGGTTTAACTCACATGAATACAAGATTTCACTTTTTATTTTCAAGAACCAACCTATGTGTGTTTTATTCTTACACAAAATCTGAGAAATTGGGAAAATAGGGTGAAGACTTACCTCTTTGAATGAAGAAGATGACAATAACTTGATAATTTCCGGGCTTGAATGATTTTGGAAAATCAAATTGGATGATGTTGAAACCTTCTCTCTCAAGAACTCTCTTTTTCTCTCTCTATTTTTGGTCAGAAAATCGTTAAAAATGAAGGGAAGGGGTGTTTTATAAAACAGGGGGTCGGGTCTTAAATTTAGAAAATAGGAGCCCCAACACAGAAATGCGGCCAGGCTTGGCCGCGATTTAAATGCGGCCCCAACACAGAGAAACACATTCCTGGCCGCATTTCTGTGTTGGGCCTCCTATTTTCTAAATTTAAGACCCCACCCCCTATTTTATAAAACACCTCTTCCCTTCATTTTTAACGATTTTCTGACCAAAAATAGAGAGAGAAAAAGAGAGTTCTTGAGAGAGAAGGTTTCAACATCATCCAATTTGATTTTCCAAAATCACTCAAGCCCGGAAATTATCGAGTTATTGTCATCTTCTTCACTCAAAGAGGTAAGTCTTCACCCTATTTCCCCAATTTCTCAGATTTTGGGTAAGAATAAAACACACATAGGTTGGTTCTTGAAAATAAAAAGTGAAATCATGCATTCATGTGAGTTAAACCCCGTAATCTAGTAAAGGGAGAAACAAGTTTGGGTAATTATTCTCAAAAGGGGGTTAGTAGTCTAAGGGGTCACATAGTGTTTGATAAAATGCTCAATTGGGTACAAGATTCCTAATTCTAAGTGAAACATTGTGGAATAGATTGAAAGTGCTAGATGGTCCGG
The DNA here is from genome assembly GCA_005239525.1 of Nicotiana knightiana. Taxonomy (NCBI): domain Eukaryota; kingdom Viridiplantae; phylum Streptophyta; class Magnoliopsida; order Solanales; family Solanaceae; genus Nicotiana; species Nicotiana knightiana. The sequence continues at coordinate 145,235 of ML439074.1, forward strand.
TGAATTGTGAGAGAAATTAAAAAGGGGACGACTTGAGGTATGTATGGATAACTTTAATCTTCGTAGAGTCACCTTGTTGGTGTCCGAACATTCGGTATGAGTTTCTTGTTTAGTATATGTGAGTTCATGTCGCATAGTTGGCCTTCAAATGGGCCAAAATGGGAACCACACTGCCCAGGTATGCGACCACTATGCGGTCCACATACATGTTATGTGATAGCATAGTGCGTCACATAACCTCCCTCGCAAAAACCATGGGGCAAGAATGCAAAAACTATGCGGTCCGCGTACCCAAAATGCGATCGCATTATGGGTCGCATAGTTGTCCTCAATTTGGACAGGCTACTTTCCAGGTATGCGACCACTATGCGATCCGCATACCTGTTATGCGATCGCATAGTGCGTCGCATAACGCGCAATTTCTGGAAAATTTAATCTTTCAAGTTCTTGGATACTTTTTACTCAAAATAGGACCGTTTTAATAATTTCTACAGTTATAACAGCACAGGGACCTGTTCGGGCATTATTTTAGACTTAGAAATTTTACGGGTCCTTACATCCTCCCCCACTTAAAATCATTCATCCTCGAATGAGGATCGGGAAATCATTTGGTTTTGAAAACACAATATGCCAACCCCCAATTTTTACTAACTCCGATATTTTCTGAAATTTCGCCAGACTTTCCTCTATAATTAGGCCTATCTACCTGTCAGTGAGCCCCCAAAACACATGTTCTTAACTAATTCCACACATAACTAGTTATTTCATAGCCTTGCACATAATTTGGTTACCTTGATAAGTCCCATATAATTCAATTACTCCAACATGTCATATACACTTCAATTAATCATTACCAATCTGCACTTCAATTAATCATTTAACCATCACATGAGTTCCACATAATTTCATTTACTCTAAGGGGTTTCACATTCCTCAAATAGTCACAACATACACAATTATGGCACAACTTTAGAAGTTACAATAGTAGAGAAATTAAGGGAAAATGGGGTGCTTTTGCACAAAACTGAACATAACATATAATTGCTTAGAGATGACAATTCACACGATCACTACTAGACTTATTCAAACAAATGGGGATATTTTTCTTTCATTTCATTTTCCGCTTCCCACGTGGCTCCCTCAACTTGCTGACTTCGCCACAACAATTTAACTGAAGCAATTTCTTTGTTCCTTAATCTACGGACTTGCCTATCATGAATAGCAACCAGAACCTCTTCATACGATAATTCTTCTTTAACCTCAATAGTATCAACTTGCACGATAGCTGATGATCTCCAACCACTTTCTTCAACATAGACACATGGAACATCGGGTGCACTAATGACATTTCAGGGGGCAATTCCAGCCGATAGGCCACCTGTCCTATCCTTTGAACAATCCTATATGGCCCAACATACCTTGGGTTCAATTTCCATTTCTTCCCAAACCACATCACCTCCTTCATGGGAGATACCTTCAATAATACCCAATCGTCTACTTGAAAATCCAAATCTCTTCGACGGACGTCCGCATAAGATTTCTAATGACCCTGAGCAGTCTTCATCCATTCCTAAGTGAATTTAACTTTTTCCATAGCTTGGTGCACAAGATCTGGTCCTAGCAATTCTGCCTCATGTCACACCCCAAAATCGAGGGACGAGACCGGCGCCTAACCAAATGAACCCGGTCAAGCGAACCTGATTTTCCTTTCCTACCCAACGCGTTTCCCCGTGTTTAAAGCATACATTATTTACGTGAAACAGTGAGATAAGCTTAAAAGTGTGTGATTACCCCAATAATCCATTTTTTCTCATTTTACATTATTATACTAAATTTCCCAAAACATACATAATAGATACAATACTTCCCAATACGGACCACGATTACGAGAAAATACGACCATTGCACAAAATATATATATACACCCACATAGTCTCTACGGAGCTTCTAAGAGTACTAGGATTTTATACAGTACTTGCCCGCAACAAGGCCCCGACAATACCTTACAATACATAATATTCTCAAATGGAGATGGCATGAACTACACATGGCCCCGAGAGGATGTGGGGCTCACCAGTACAGCTGAACAAGGATGAGGAGAAGGAACCACTAACGGCGAGCGGAGCTACCTGCTATGGACCCACCTACATCCATATAAAAAATTTAGCGCCCCCGGCAAAAGGGACGTTAGTACTGTGGAATAGTACTAGCATGTATGAACAAAGTTTATCCCAAGTACAATCAAACAATACACAAATAAGAGACAGTAATAGAACCAATCAACCAATGCACGTGGAAGAAACAACCAAAATCAACAAGTTTCACAATCTCTCCTTTCCCCTTTCAACATCCCATATTCAAGAGTTTCAAGGATTTTCATTTCAATAGTGATAATGATCACATTCTATTCTTATTACCTCGACCACCTTTATTACCTCGGCCACCCTTATTACCTCGGCCGCCCTTATCACCACAACCCATCATCTTTATTACTTCGTGTTGCAGTGCGTAAATCGATCCCACCTGACAATCATATTTCTTAACAACAACCACAAACAATTAAATCACAAGAATTCTTCATTTCACGGAACACAAGTTCATATCAACAATTCGCTATTTGAGCTCAAGGCAAAATGACTCTCACTAAGCAGTAATTCATGTACAAGGTGTTGCCATAATCGTTCAACTCAGTTACATCATTTCACAATCCCCTTTTTCATTACTTTCCACGCACGACTTTTAGCCATGATATTCATTCCCACACTTGGGCACATTAACATTCTTTCATTCATCAACACATACTTTAATATCGATACCCTCGAGCATTTACGAGCTTTGCACATAATAAGATAGGCACATCAAAATACTTTTCACAATCTCATATAGCACGGTAGTATATCAATCAACTAGGAAGATCAAAGAATAGAATCTTACGTCTCAACACATTTGAAAAATCAATTCACATATTTTCAAACAAGGTACACATAACATATGCTCAGACCCAACAATAGGTTTCTACAAAGGTTAAAGTTAGCCATACATACCTCAAAGAGCTTTTCCTTAGGTTTATACAATACACCAACACCTCTAGCCATAACAATCTATAAGGAGATAGTGGAAATTGATTAATAATTAGGAATATTACACATGGTATAACTCTCTTAGGAATTTCATCAAACACCTAGCATGTGAAGTAGACTACAAGGTTTGGAAATGGAAATCTCTTCTTCCTTGACCCAATTTTTAACATGAACTACCCAAATTAGTTCTTTAATAACACATACTACAACTAAGTCCCACATGCATGGCCTATTTCTAACCCCCACCACATATTTGAACCCTTAACCTCTTGCATGAAATTTTGGAAGTAGGACTTACCCCGATGGAGGACAATCTATGGTTCTCTTTCGTGATTCTTGAGGACTTGAGAAAGATTTGGATGATTATGAAGTTAGACCCCTTCTTTATCTCTCTGTATGCTCTCACCTATATCTAAAATCAGTAGAAAATGACCTCAAATGAAGCCCCTAAACCTATTTATGAAAATGGGGTCAGGTTATAAAAATAGAAAAAATAAACCTCTAGAACAAGGTCTGCGATCGCAGAATGGATAGCAGAACAAACATGCGGGATGCAGAGTGAATAGCAAAGTAGCTACCCAAAACTGGGCAACACTGGCCTAGTCTGCGACCTGATCTGCGATCGCAGAGTCAACATGCGACATGAAATGCGATCGGAGATTTGACACAGGATTGCATTTTTCCAGCCTTTCGTAATTTGATCATAACTTTGCGTAGGAATGTCCAAATGATGAACGGTTTGAAGAGTTGGAAACTAGACTCAAATAACTTTCATTTAATAGTTTAGTTACCACATAATACCTTATATATAATTACATATGCTCGTTCAAATTGTGTACTAGTGAAAATACCTTTGAAATTTTAGCCTATTATAAAAAATTTCCCACTTGGCTTGGAATTAGGCCTCTCCTTGGACCCTACCTTACTTATCATATGACTCATACACTTATTCACCACATACCATTCATTCACGTCATATTTAAAGCACATAAAATATTATAATTAGTTTACCTCGCACCCCGAATCCTATATTGCTTAGCAAAATTTTCCGGGGTCTTACATTCTCCCCCACTTAGGATCATTCGTCCTCGAATGAGAGGTATAGCCTAACCCAAACACCTAACATCACATATCTCTTTTCTATCCTACCTAAAGTCCCTAAATTTTTGACTAACTCCCAAATTTTTCAGAAATTTCGGTAGCATCTCCTTTATAACTAGGCCTATCCACCTGTCAGAGAATCACCCAAAACTATACTAAAAGCTCATAAATAGCTCGACAAGGCACCACAATGTATTTACCCATAACACTAATTCTCAGCATCACAAGAACTACATTATCATAATGACACCTGAACATGGACTGCACATTTTTAGATCATAACACCAATAAGGTACCTTTCAAGTCAAAACTAATTGATATACAACCAAGCGAAAACATTTTCCTTCCACGAAACTTCCAGCCTTCAAGGTGGTCTCCTCGGCTTACAAGCTTTGCCATAACACATTCACGGAAGCAATCCCAATCCCTAAACTTACCTAACAAGGATGAACTAGACACCTCGCATGAGTTAACTATCCATTAACTTTACCTTTAACGATTTTCACTGTACAATTTACATTCCACCGGACATTAAGATTTATGGTAACAACAACCACCCACAATTCCATCACATGGAATCATACCATCAAAAATATCAGTTCATAGTAACCAATCAATTATGTGTTCATAATAGTCCCGACCAGCCATTAATGTAATCACAAAGGTGTTCATCAACAAGAATATAATTTTATTTCAATCAACAATCCATATGAAGTCAAGCTACGATTATTCTTTCTAATAATGCATCATATAATATATTACCATGATCGTATAGCTCAATCAAATCAATTCGCACCCTTCTTTTATCACTACCTTCTTAGACATAAACATATGAAAATACAAAGTACATGAGGAACAGTTACGGGGAACATCATACTCCTAGTGCAACCTAATGGGGAAATGCGCTTATGTACCCTTCATTATCAATTCACAGAACATCTACCGGGGAAATTTTGAGAATAATCGGTTCACCCTCCTGAATTCTAAATCTCTATGAGAGCACCCAAATTAAACCCGTGGTAACCTTCGTGATTTCTCTAAGATGTGCTATAATAAATTGACCATAAAATTACCTACTGAATATATGTGGTCACAGGGTGACTTTGACACGTTTGTACCTTCAATACCAAATAGGCCAAATACAGTAAGGAGCAACGGAGTGCAAGAATGGGCTAGAATTATTCAGGAATTCATTAATATGCTGAGCAGAGTATTTCATGAGGTTATATACTATGAGACACAAGGATTTCTGATGCGAGGCTAAATTGCATAGTCTAACATGTGATATACCTTACATTTGAAGTGCTTTAATGATAAAAATACACTTGTTAGGTGCTTAATGGAGTTTATTTCATGTGTAGGTGAATTGGAGATGGAAACGGAGCTAAAGGGATGCAAATACGTCGAAAATACGCAAAAGGAGACGGAAACGGCGTTAGGGGGGCGTTTTCCCCATAAGGCCAGACACCCCCAGGCGTTAGGGGGGCGTTAGGGCCCAAACGCCAGGCCTGCCCTGTCCTTAAGGGGGCGTTTGGCCCCAAATGCCCGGTGTCCCAATTTCGGCCAGATTCGAGTTTTGACGAGTTTAAGTGTTTCCCGGTTGAAATAGAAGTCTCCTACATGGTTAGGGTTGGCCCAAAACATATAAATAGANGTTTTTAGTTTTGTTTCTTCTAACCATGAGTAGCTAATTTTTAATCTAGGGTTTTGGTAGAACCCGTTGGGGATGAATTTCTTGTAATATTAATATATTTTGATTGATTATTCTCTATTTGTTCAACTACGTTCTTATTGTAGTTAATTGAATGGCCATCAATTAGCTGTGCCTATTTAGTATGTATCTACTTGAGAGAGAGTGCATATTTAGGTAATTGTTTGAACAACACCACTCCCAGAGTATAGACGAAAGTCATAACCGAGGGTTTAGAGGTTGGATTAGAGATANGAACTGTAAGGAAATCTAGCTAGCGTAACTTGAGAGAGTGTGTCTAGTAAATTATCATAAATACTCGAGAGAGATTTATGGTAGATAGAGAGTTCATGATTGATAGAGATGATTAATCAAGCTATAAGAAGTATCCGAGAAAGAATTCACCAACGGGGGAAACCATAACCTTAGACCCTTATTATCATTGTTTACATTAAATTGTTAGTCAATTACTAGTTTATTATTTTATTAGTAGAATTAGTTAAACAACACAAATTGATATTCAAAAGTCTTGAGAAACTTGATTAAACATTAGTTTAGTATTTTATAGACTCAATTGATACGTTCAATTCTCTGTGGGATCGACTCTGAGCACAATACCCCAGATTATATTTGCAACGCCCGCTTAGTCTTCTACAAGACATAGTTGAGCGTGATCAATTTCTATTAATGATGCTGACATGGTCTAGTCTAGGTGACTACATCAATTATCAGTTAAATGAAGCAAGGTAGTAACTAGTATTCTTAGATAAGGTGGACACCATGTATGTGAACTTGAGATTTTTAAAGAACTGATCAAGTAGGATACACCAATTGTGTCTCTGAGTGTAAGGTAAGTAGTTGAGCTCAAATGGTAAGACTCTTGCAACATGGGTGTGATTGAGGCTGCAAATTAAATACATGGAATTTGATTCTACTCCTAGCAATAAGTGACACAGGGACTCTATGTCATAAGCGCATGAAGATTGAAAAGAAGTCATCTACTTATGGGATTATCAGAATTCGAACAATCTAATACTTCCTAAGGTGGCGGAATGCTGCGAGGTAGCAAAATTTCCCATACATGACAATGACGTTGTCGATACTCCTATAATACGAGTGAGTAGGAAGCCACATAACCTCATCAAATCCGACTGATTTAAGACTTTTGAAAAGGGGATACACTTTGGTTTGAAATCATGGCAATTTAAGCTTGAGATTTTAAGGAAAACCATTACTTTTGGAACCCATGAGACAAGCCCTCGTAGCCCTAGAAAATCGTCAACAATGGAGAGAAAGTACTTACAATCATTATGAGCTAGTGTAGAATAAGGCCTCGAAGTGACCATATGAATAATTATGAAAGGGTGAGAAGTTCTGATGCACTTATTGGAGAAGAGAAGCCCAAGTTACCTAGTCACATGGACAATCAGAGTAGGTAGATGATTGTTTAGGAGAAAATCTCACAAGGAGTGCGAGTAGTATCTTTTCATCATAACAAAAGAAACATACCCCGACCCTCGATGCCATACGGCATAAAATTAGATTCACAAGGAGAGTTACCAGATGAAAATAGATATTAAGGCACCACAACTAAGAGCACCACTTGGAATTAACAACCTTAAACAGAGTTGAGGACATTAGGAGTCTGTAGTAAAGGGCAAACTTTCCCACTCTCAGGGCGCTTGTTGAGTACATAAAGTGAGGTTAATTAAATCAGATTATATAGTTGGATAACTAGTTGAGAAGTTGGTATAATATCGCACTGAAGATTATGGGTAAAACAACACATGATGCAAGACAAATGAAAAGAAAATGAGAGAGCTTATAGAAGTGACCTTTACATTGTGACCACTAGGAAAGGTGATAATATAAGGGATTACGCGAAGCTAAATTTTTGAAAGAAGATCTCCGCATATAGTCACATTATGCATAGCTCCATAATTTTAAAATCCAATTATGTTTAGCAACTCTACTTCACAACGAAGCACTGAAACACACTTCTATGCAACTAGTTATTACCAACAAAATTGGGAGATGCTATAAGACTTGGCTGAGAGAAAGGCTTGACATATGAATGTGTTACTAGGGGTATTGCTTCTTGGATAACCCAAAACCAAAAGGTGAGAGTTCAATTGGGAAGAGGATTGTTAGATTAGCACAGACATAGACGATTCAGAAATTGCGGCATGCTATCAACCCTTGATGAACTTGAAGTGAAGTAGGAACCCATGTAATTTGTGGAATTTATTAATCCATTGACCATATATCTAGAAGTATTTTAAAATTAGAGCTACTCTTTCTGGGTCAGATTTCAACCTTTAAGGATAGTGCTTCTAGGGGATAAAGATTGAGAAGGGATAATATAACCGATAGTGAATGAAGTCGGCTCGTAGTTAAGGTAAGAGGATGGATTGACTTGTCTTTCCACCTATAATTCTACATCTTTCTTTATTTATGTCAGAATACTGAAAACCCTAGTAATATCAGAGGACCGAAGACTAGTTAACTAGAAAATAAAGGTATTGTTACATCTATCCCATTTTCTAGATTCAGCAGAATTGGTGAAGAATTTGGGTGGATTACTATTAATAAAAGAAATTGTATTTCTAGATACCAGTGACACAATTATGTGATTTCTTCAGCCCTCGAAATTTGAACCGAGAAATGGGTCATCAACTTAGGGGAAAGCCGGGTATGTCAGATGAACTAACAAAAGGGAAATTGAGGTTTTAGGAGTAAACTCAATAGCTTCACGGCTTAGGGGGGCACTACAAACGTCAAAATCAGTTGGATTCGTAGCAACATGGAGAAATTAAAATAAAATGACACTTAAACAAGCATTATGCAATCCATAGGAGGAGCGAAAATGCTCGTCTTCCTTATAACCAAAAGAAGAAGAACCTTCAAGAATAAGATGAGAAACAAGAATAAGTAGCACGATCCAGGTACATGGAGGCTCGATGGACCCTAGCTTCGATGGATATTTAATAATTTTTAAAAGTAATTGAGCAGACCAATTTCAGAAAATAACCTGTCGGAGAAGAGGGAGATTCTCGCCAAGAAAATAAAAATTTAGTCGATTCCGACCACTAGGCCAAAATGGAAGCCTCAACAAAGATAGAGTGAGGTCACTACCATACTAGAGGTGATGATGAAACAAAGCAATATCTTCACCCATATCAAAATTCAGAACGAAGCAGAAACCCGAAGAAAAAGGGTCAAGAAAAGATATCTTTTTATTTTGTGCGAAAATACGATAATGGTTCATCCCTTCATTCCATGAGAAATTCTTTGGGTATAGTCCCTTGTTAGTTTATAAAGGCCTTTTGGAAATGGTAATTCTATAGCTACAACTAAATTCAAGGACATGATTATAGAGCTCAATATCATAAAAGATTGCATATAAGAAAACTTGCGGTATAGTGAATTTCAAGAAATATTGGATCTCGTTCAAAGAGTAGGTGCATGCAATGTTTCGTGACTAAACATTTATTAAGACCATGCCTATGAAAGTTCTTCAATATGGATGTACATATGCAATAAAGAGTACATTGGTGCCATACCGATATACTATAGGGTTTGGTGGTGTTGTGACATCAATAGGGACAATGGCACTCCCCTCTTAGTGATAGGGTCTACCAACCCCTCCACAACTCAATACATTCTCCTAACAAGCCCTTGGGAAATCCTTTCAGACTCAATGGTGGGATCAATCCCTCCCCATGGCTTCAAACTCGCGGATTATGGTATCATGATTACTCATTTTGAGGGTAAGCCTTGGAGAGAAAACTAACTCCCTAACTTGAGCTCTATCGCACAATTGGAGTATCAAAGAAGGGTGTTCCTAAATGTCCATGTAGCCCCCTAATTATAGATGTGGTCGACAACACACCGATAAGAAGGGTTCTACTAGATATGTCTCCGAGACATCCTAGGGCACTTTAAAATCGTAGGCTCTGATACCAATTTTGTCACGCCCCAAAATCGAGGGACGATACAGGTGCCTAACCGAATGAACCCGGTCAAGCGAACTTGATTTTCCTTTCCTACCCAACGCGTTTGTGACGACCCAAAGGGTCATCACCTATTTTATTACCTATTTCGTACTTCTGAGGCCTTGAAAACCTCATTTGTAGTTGCTTTAATTTGCGTGCACAGCCCGGGTGCGTAGCAGGACAGCTTAAATATGAAATTCTGTGAAAAATGCTAAGCCTTGATATTAAAATGAATAAATTTGACTATAGTCAACATTTTGGGTAAGCGGACCCGGACCCGGACCCGTGATTTGACGGTCTCGGAGGGTCCGTAGGAAAATATAGAACTTGGGCGTATGCCCCGAATCGAATTCCGAGGTCCCAAGCCCAAGAAATGAATTTTTGAGTGAAATTATTTTCTGAAAATATTTATGGAAATTGAAAAATGAAATCATATTAGAAAGTGATGGTATTGGGCCTGTATTTCGGTTCTGCGCCCGGTACAGGTCTTATATATGGTTTAAGCGCTTTCTGTAAAGTTTGGTTGAAAACGGATTTCGTTTGACGTGTTTCGGACTTGAAATGGGAAATTTGATATTTTATGAAATTTGATAGATTTCATGGATTTTGAGGTTTAATTATTTGTATATGATGTTATATTGGCGATTTGATCGCACGATTAAGTTCGTAGGATGTTGTTGAGTTAGTGAATGTGATTTGTTAGGAGCCCCGAGGGCTCGGGAGTGTTTCGGAGGTGTCTCGGAGTGATTTTGAACTTAGGAAATTGCTGGTTTTTGCTTCAGCTGTTGCAGGTCCATATTGTTCTTCGCGATCGCGAAGCTTCTTCCGCGTTCGCGAAGCTTTAAGTTTTCCGTCATCGCGTTCGTGTCCCTTCCCTCGCAATCACGTAGGGTTAATTGACCCTGAGGGCTTAGCCCTCTTTTCCTCTTCGTGTTCGCGTACAATTGACCGCAATCGCGTACCTTACAGGTCTCCTTCATTGCGTTCGCGTAATGTCCCACGCATTCACGTAAGTCAACTTCTGGACCCCAGTTTTTTTTACTCTTCGCGATCGCGTCCTCCCTTCCGCGATCGCGATGGCCTGTCCAATCTACTCTCCGCGATCGCAAACCCATTCCCGCGATCGCGATGACAATTTTGCCCAGTGGTATGTAAATATTTCCAGAACCAGTAGCTACGGGATTCACTTAGAAAATAACGAACTTCTTCTTCTCCAAAGCCCTTAGGCATCCATTGAAGCCATTCTTCACCAAAACTTCTTGGGTTAGTGAATTTTAACTCATTTCCTTCATTTTTCATCTATAATTAATGAATTCCTAAGCCTAAAACATGCTAATTAGAGTAGAAAATCTGCAATTTGGGTAGAGTTAGGCCCTTTTGAATTTTCTTGATTAAGACCTCGTTTTGGGGTCGAATTTGAAAACAAATTATATATTCGCGCTCGTGGGTTAATGGGTGACATGGTTTTGGTCTGAGCCTTGTTCTTGGACCAAGCGGGTCCGGGGTCGAATTTTGATAATTTTGGAGGAATGATAGGAAATGGATAATTAGGCCATGTAATTGAATCATTGAATCCTTATTCATATACTTGAGTCGATTATGTCTAGATAATACCGTTCCGGAGCCAAATTCTAAAGGAAAGGCGGTGTTAGAGGGTTGATTGCTATACTTTGGACTCGAGGTAAGTGTTTGGCCTAACCTTAGCTTGAGGGAATAGGAATTGAGTATTATTTTTTATTTTCTAATTATCAAATACGATGTATAGGCATGGTGACAAGTATCTATACATTGGTGTCTACCATGACCGTGAGTCCCTATTTTGTGAATATTCCGGTTTTGTTGTAATTTCTATGCTTAATTGATGATCTTTATATGATGTAAATGGGCATGTCAAGGAAATTGAAATCTTTAAACATCTTTGGAGCATTGGCTCAAGTAATAGAATAAATCATGGAAGTGAAAGTGAAAGAAAGAGAAAGAGTTGTTGAAATGTACCATTGTCGAGTGATCATTGTGTAGTTCCCTTGCCGGGATTTGATTGTTTAATTGATGTTCCTTTGCCAGGATTTCATTGTTTAATTGATGTTCCCTTGTCGGGATTCCTATTTTTACTCTGTTTATTTCCTTTCCCTTGTTTGTGATTGCTGTTTGGGTAAGGAAGAGTGTTAAAGCACGAAGGGTGATGCTGTGCGATGTTTATATTGTTATTATGCACGAGGGGACATTCTGTGCCATGTTTATATTGTTATTATGCACGAGGGGACATTCTGTGCCATGTTCATATTGATATTATGCACGAGGGGACATTCCGTGCCATGTTTATATTGTTATTATGCTCGAGGGAACATTCCGTGCCATGTTTATATTGATATTATGCACTAGGGGACATTCCGTGCCATGTTTATATTGTTATTATGCACGAGGGGACATTCTGTGCTATGTTTATATTGTTATTATGCACGAGGCGAAATTCCATGACATGTTTATATTGTTATTATGCACGAAGGGACATTTTGTGCCGTGTTTATATTAATTATGCACGAGGGGACATTTTTTGCCGTGTTTTACATTGTTATTATGCACGATGAGACATGCCGTGCCGCATCTCTCACTGTTTAATCTGTGTTGTCATTTTTCATGATCATTTTCAGATATTTCAGACTGTTGTTTTCGTTTCTATCATTTCACTATTTGCTATCTCTTACCCCCAACATGTTCTCCCCGTAATTGTATTCTTGTTTAGTTTCTGCTATATTATTGAACTGCACAGGTACATTTTGTTGTCGTACCTTAGCCTGGTACTACTTCGCCGAGGTTAGGCTCGGCACTTACTCAGTACATGGGGTCGGTTGTACTGATGCTACACCTGCACTTCTTTATGTTGTGCAGATTACGCAGCCGGACCCGGAGGACATCATTAGTGGGAGTGTTTTCTAGCTTATCATAGAGGCTTCAAGGTATAGCCGCTGGCGTTCGTGGGCCTTGGCGTCTCTTCCATCCCCATTGTCTTCGATTCTGTCTTATTTTTCCTCTAGTTTCAGAGGCAGAATGTATTGTCTTTTAGACTTGTATTTAGCACTCTTGTAGACAGTTTGTGAGTTTGTGACTCCAGGTTTTGGGAAAGTATACACGTTGTTGTATTTCGATGTCCTTATTTAGTTTGAGATCGTATTTATTCCGTTGATTAATTGCAAATTGTTTTATCTTATTTAACGAAATTGAGATTATTATTCTAGTTTATCTATGTAAGTTTTATTGTCTAGCGGGTTCAACGTTAGACGCCATCACGACCCGATGGTGGGATTTTGGGGCGTGAGAAGTTGGTATCAGAGCACTAGGTTACTTAGGTCTCACAACTCACGGACAACTTGGTAGAATTTGAGGGATCGGTACGGAGACGTCTGTATTTATCCCCAGAGGCTGTGAAGTTAGGATGACTCCATATTTATTTTCTTCTCTGTCGTGCACTATGAGTTCTTAGTACTGATTGAGTTTCTATTCTATTCTCTAGCAGATAGCGAAGACGTGTGCTTCCCTTGGTTCCGCCCAGCAGCCTGACACTCCTGCTATAGCTCCTACTCAGGGTCGAGGTCAAGGACGAGGTCGTGCTAGAGGTCGGGGCTGGGCTCAGCCTAGAGCAGCAGCCCTAGTGGAGGACCCTCAGGTCAATTCTGACGAGGAGGTCCCAGTTCTGGCAGTCCCTGTTGAACCAGCTCAGGTCCCAAAGGGGTTCATAGCTACCCCAGTGCTTCAGAACGCCCTTGTCCGTCTAGTCGGACTCATGGAGGGTGTAGCACAGGCGGGTCTTCTTCCTATAGCACCAGCCGTCTCTCAGGCTGGGGGAGGTGCCTAGACTCCTGCCACCCACGTGCCAGAGCAGCTAACTCCATAGTTTCAGACTCCGGCACCTCAGCCAGCCGGAGTAGCTCAGTCGGGTATTACAACACCGGTAGTAGAGGGAGAAACTATGTCAGCAAATGCTTTGTGGAGACTGGACAGGTTCACTAAGTTATTTATTTCTACTTTCACTGGTTCATCATCAGAGGACCCCCAGGATTATTTGGACAGCTGCCATGAGGTTTTTATAAATATGGGCATAGTGGAATCGAATGGGGTTGACTTTGCTACTTTTCGGTTATCTGGCGCATTCAAGAGTTGGTGGAGAGACTATTCCCTAGCCAGACTAGCTGGATCTACACCTTTGACTTGGACTCCCATCTCAAAGGTATTTTTGGGAAAGTTCCTTCCCATCACTCAGAGAGAGGACCTTCGGAGGCAGTTTGAGCGTCTCCAGCAGGGATCCATGTCTGTAACTCAATATGAGACCAGGTTCATCACTCTAGCCCGACATGCTCTTATGATACTTCCCACTGATCGGGAGAGGGTTCAGATTTTCATCGAGGGATTGGCCCCGCCTATCAGACTTTAGATGGCTAGAGAGTCAGGTACAGATATATCATTCCAGGATGCGGCCAATGTGGCCAGGAGGATTGAGATGATTATGTCACAAGGTGGTGGTTAGGGGGCTGACAAGAGGCCCCGTCATTTCGGTCGTTTCAGTTGAGCCTCATCTGGAGGCAGGGATTCTTCAGGCAGAGTTCATCCTCCCAGACCTTTTCAGTCAGCTCTCCAGGTTTCCCATGGTACTTAAGGTTGTCGTGGTTATCAGATGCATTATTCCGATCAGCAGCCTTACAGTGCGCCACCAGCACCTATCGGTGTACCGCCGCTTCAGAATTTCCAGGGTAGTTATCATGTTCGACAGGGTCAGCTCCAGAGTCAGCAGTCACATCAGTAGAGGCCTTGTTATACTTGCGGTGGTTTGGGGCACATTTCCAGGTTTCGCCCCCGAAGTTCTGGTGGGTCTTAGCATCAGAGTTCTCGTGCCATGGTACAGGCACCAAGTGTTCCACAGCCTGCCCAGCCAGCTAGAGGTGGGGGTAGAGGTGCTAGAGGTGGAGGTAGAGGTCATAGAGGTGGAGCTCAGGCCGCCAGAGGTGGAGGCAAGCCAGCAGCCGGCCATCCTAGAGATGTGGTTCAGGGTGGTGGGGCCCAGCCCCAATGTTATGCTCTTCCAGCCAGGACAGAGGCTGATTCTTCAGATGCAGTCATTACAGGTACTATTCGGGTTTGTGACAGAGATGCTTCAGTGCTATTTGATCCAGGGTCTACGTATTCGTATGTGTCCTCTTATTTTGCACCATACCTGGTCATGCCTAGTGATCCACTGAGTGTTCCTNTAGCCTTAGCCTTGCCAGATTTGCCCCGTTTGGAGTGGAAAGGAACTCCTGGTCATTCCACCCGCAGTATTATTTCGCACGTGAAGGCTCGGCGTATGGTCGAGAAGGGGTTCTTGTTCTATTTAGCTTATGTGCACGATTCCAGTGTTGAGGTTCCCTCTATTGATTCGGTACCCGTAGTTCGTGAGTTTCCTGAGGTTTTTCCTTCAGACCTTCCGGGGATGCCACCCGACAGGGACATTGATTTCTGCATTGATCTGGCTCCGGGCACCTAGCCCATTTCTTTTTCTCCGTATCGCATGGCCTCGCCAGAGTTGAAAGAGTTGAAGGAACAGTTGCAGGATTTGCTGGTAAGGGTTTCATTAGACCCAAATTTTCTCCTTGGGGTGCTCCAATATTGTTAGTGAAGAAAAAGGATGGTTCGATGAGGATGTTCATTGATTACTGGAAATTGAACAAGATTACAATTAAGAATAAGTATCCACTGCCGAGCATTGATGATTTTTTCGATCCGCTTCAGGGTGCCAAGGTGTTTCAAAGATAGACTTGAGATCTGGAGACCATCAGTTGAGGATTAAGGTATCCGATGTCCCTAAGAAAGCTTTCCGCACTCGGTACGGGCATTACGAGTTTCTAGTCATGTCGTTTGGGTTGACAAATGCCCCAGCAGCTTTTATGCATTTGATGAACTAAGTGTTCAGGCCTTATTTGGACTCATTCATGATAGTCTTCATTGATGATATATTGATATACTCTCGCAGTCAGGAGGAGCACGAGCAGCATCTCAGAGTGGTTATTCAGACTGAAGGACAGTCAGCTATATGCAAAGTTTTCGAAGTGTGAGTTCTGGTTGAGTTCAGTTGCATTCCTGGGTCATGTCGTGTCAGCAAAGAGTATCCAGGTTGACTCGAAGAAGAGTGAGGCAGTCAAGAACTGGCCTAGACCAGCATCATCTATAGAGATTCAAAGTTTCTTGGGATTAGCAGGCTACTATCGTCGGTTCGTGGAGGGGTTCTCATCTATTGCAGCCCAGATGACCAGGTTGACCTAGAAGGGTGCCCAGTTCAGTTGGTTGGACGAGTGTGAGGCGAGCTTTCAGAGGCTAAAGGCATCTCTGAATACGGTATCGGTATTGGTTTGCCCACAGGTTTAGGGCCTTATACAGTCTATTGTGATGCTTCCCGTATTGGGCTTGGTGCAGTATTGATACAAGATGGCAAGGTCATTGCTTATGCTTCGAGGCAGTTGAAGATTCATGATAAGAACTATCAAGTGCATGATTTGGAGTTGGAAGCCATTGTCCACGCATTGAAGATTTGGAGGCACTATCTGTATGGCGTGGCATGTGAGGTGTTCACGGATGATAAGAGTCTTCAGTACTTGTTCAACCAAAAGGAATTGAATTTGAGGCAGAGTAGATGGTTGAAGTTGTTGAAGGAATATGATATTACCATCTTATATCACCCGGGGAAGGCCAATATGGTGGCCGATGCTTTGAGTAGGAAGTCAGCTAGCATGGGCAGTCTTGCTTTTATTCCGGTCAGTCAGTGGCCTCTTGCTTTGGATGTCTAGGCTTTGGCCAATCGATTTGTGAGGTTGGATATTTCTGGGACTAGTCGAGTGTTGGCTTGTATGGTCGCCCGTTGTTCATTATTGGAGTGTATCCGTGATCGGCAGTTTGATGGTCCCCATTTGTGTGTCCTTAGAGACATGGTGCAGCGCGGAGGCGCCAAGAAGGTGACCTACTATGATGATGGTGTTTTGAGATTGCAGGGGCGAGTTTGTGTGCCCAATGTTGATAGGATTCGAGAGTTGATTTTAGAGGAGGCCCATAGTTCCCGATACTCTATTCATCTGGGCGCCGCGAAGATGTATCAAGATTTGCGGCAGCATTATTGGTGGCGTAGAATGAAGTAGGATATTTTGGCATATGTGGCGCGGTGTTTGAATTGTCAACAGGTTAAGTATGAGCATCAGATGTCTGGTGGTTTATTTCAGAGGATTGAGTTTCCCGAGGGGAAGTGGGAAAGGATCACTATGGACTTTGTTACTGGACTTCCATTGACCCGGAAGAAGTTCGATGCAGTTTGGGTCATTGTTGATAGGCTCACCAAGTCAGCGCATTTCATTCCTATGGCAGTCTCCTATTCATCCGAGAGGTTAGCTGAGATTTATATCCGGGATATTGTTCGCCTTCAGGGTGTGCCGGTATATATCATTTCGGACCGGGGCGCGCAGTTTACCTCGCATTTCTGGGGAGTAGCTCAGTGAGAGTTGGACACCCAGGTGTAGTTGAGCACATCATTTCATCCTCAGACGGATGGGCAGTCCGAGCAGACTATTCAGATATTGGAGGATATGCTCCGAGCTTGTGTTATTGAATTTGGAGGATCATGGGATCATTTCTTGTCTTTAGCAGAGTTTGCCTACAACAACAGCTACCAGTCGCTTATTCAGATGGATCCTTATGAGGCTTTATATGGTAGGCGGTGTAGATCTCCGATTAGATGGTTTGAGCCGGGAGAGGCTCTGTTGTTGGGTACATATTTGGTTCAGGAGGCATTGGAGAAGGTCAGGATCATTTAGGATAGGCTTCATATAGCTCAGTCCAGGCAAAAGAGTTATGGAGATCGTAAGGTTCGAGATGTGGCTTTCATGGTTAGTGAGCGAGTATTGCTCTGAGTGTCGCCTATGAAGGGTGTGGTGAGATTTGGGAAGAAGGGCAAGCTTAGCCCTAGATTCGTTGGCCCGTTTGAGATTCTTGATCGAGTGAGAGAGGTGGCTTATAGACTTTCATTGCCACCTAGCTTATCAGTCGTACATCTAATTTTTCATATGTCCATGCTTCGGAGATATCATGGAGATCCGACCCACGTGTTAGATTTCAGTTTTGTCTAGTTGGACAAGGACTTAGCTTATGAGGAGGAGCCGGTAGCTATTTTAGACTGGCAGATTCGTCAGTTGAGATCCAAGAGTTTCCCTTCTATTCGTGTTCAGTGGAGAGGTCAGCCTCCTGAGGCATCGACCTGGGAGTCCGAGTCCGATATGCAGAGCCGTCACCCTCATTTATTTCCTGACTGAGGTACTTCCTTCTTCTGTCCGTTCGAGGACGAGCGGTTTTTTTAGAGGTGGAGAATGTGACGACCCAAAGGTTCATCACCTATTTTATTACCTATTCCGTACTTCCGAGGCCTTTAAAACCTTATTTGTAGTTGCCTCAATTTTCATGTGCAGTCCGAGCACGTAACCGGACAACTTAAATATGAAATTCTATGAAAAATTCTAAGACTTGATATTAAAATGAATAAATTTGACTACGATCAACATTTTGGGTAAACGGACCCGGACCCACGATTTGACGGTCCCGAAAGGTCCGTAGGAAAATATGGGACTTGGGCGTATGCCCGGAATCGAATTCCGAGGTCTCAAGCCCGAGAAATGAATTTTTGAGTGAAATTGTTTTCTGAAAATATTTATGGAAATTAAAAAATGAAATCTGATTAAAAAGTGATGGTATCGGGCCCGTATTTTGGTTCTGGCGCCCGGTACAGGTCTTATATATAGTTTAAGCGCTTTCTGTAAAGTTTGGTTGAAAACAGATTTCGTTTGACGTGTTTCGGACTTGAAATGGGAAATTTGATGTTTTATGAAATTTCATAGAATTCATGGATTTTGAGGTTTAATTCTATGTATATGATGTTATATTGGCGATTTGGTCGCATGGTTAAGTTCGTCGGATGTTGTTGAGTCAGTGCATGTGATTTGTTAGGAGCCCCGAGGGCTCGGGAGTGTTTTGGAGGTGTCTCAGAGTGATTTTGAACTTAGGAAAATTGCTGGTTTTTGCTTCAGTTGTTGCAGGTCCCTTTTGTTCTTCGTGATCACGAAGCTTCTTCCACGTTCGCGAAGCTTTAAGGTTTCCTTCATCACGTTCGTGTCCCTTCCCTCAGGATCGCGTAGGGTTAATTGACCCTGAGGGCTTATCCCTCTTCGCGTTCGCGTACAGTTGACAGCGATCGCGTAGCTTTACAGGTCTCCTTCATCGCGTTCGCGTTATGTCCCACGCGTTCGCGTATGTCAACTTCTGGACCACAGTTTTTTTACTCTTCGTGGTCGCGCCCTCCCTTCCACGATCGCGATGGTCTGTCAAGTCTACTCTCCGCGATCGCAAACCCATTCCCGCGATCGCGAGGCACAATTTTGCCCAGTGGTATATAAATATTCCCAGAACCAGTAGCTACGGGATTCACTTAGAAAATAATGAACTTCTTCTTCTCCAAAGCCCTTAGGCATCCATTGGATCCATCCTTCACCAAAACTTCTTGGGTTAGTGAATTTTAACTCATTTGCTTCATTTTTCATCTATAACTAATGAATTCCTAAGCCTAAAACATGCTAATTAGAGTAGAAAATCTGGAATTTGGGTAGAGTTAGGCCCTTTTGAATTTTCTTGATTAAGACCTCGTTTTGGGGTCGAATTTAAAAGCAAATTATATATTCGGGTTCGTGGGTGAATGGGTGACATGGTTTTGGTCTGAGCCTTGTGTTTGGACCAAGCTGGTCCGGGCTCGAATTTTGATAATTTTGGAGGAATGCTAGGAAATGGATAATTAGGCCATGTAATTGAATCATTGAATCCTTATTG
The DNA here is from genome assembly GCA_005239525.1 of Nicotiana knightiana. NCBI lineage: Eukaryota > Viridiplantae > Streptophyta > Magnoliopsida > Solanales > Solanaceae > Nicotiana > Nicotiana knightiana. Next base: position 164,983 of record ML439074.1, read on the forward strand.
ATATACTTGAGTCGATTATGTCTAGATAATACCATTCCGGAGCCGAATTCTAATGGAAAGGCGGTGTTAGAGGGTTGATTGCTATACTTTGGACCCGAGGTAAGTGTTTGGCCTAACCTTAGCTTGAGGGAATATGAGTTAAGTATTATTTGATATTTGCTAATTGTCAAATACGATGTACAGGCATGGTGACAAGTATATATACATTGGTGTCTAGCATGACCGTGAGTCCCTATATTGTGAATATTCCAGTTTTGTTGTAATTTCTATGCTTAATTAATGACCTCTATATGGTGTAAATGGGAGTGCAAAAGGAAATTGAAATCTTTAAACATCTTTGGAGCATTGGCTCAAGTTGTGAAATGAATAATGAAGATATATGAGGTAATTACATCTTTGGAGCATTGGCTCAAATTGTGAATACGCATAATGAAGATATATGAGATAATTACATCCTTTGGAGCATTGGCTCAAGTTGTGAAACGAATAATGAAGATATATGATGTAATTACATCTTTGGAGCATTGGCTCAAATTGTGAAATCGCATAATGAAGATATATGAGATAATTAAATCCTTTGGAGCATTGGCTCAAGTAATAGAATAAATCATGGAAGTGAAAGTGAAAGAAGGAGAAAGAGTTGTTGAAATATACCCTTGCCGGGTCATCGTTGTGTAGTTCCCTTGCCGGGATTTGATTGTTTAATTGATGTTCCCTTGCCGGGATTCCTATTTTTACTCTGTTTATTTCCTTTCCTTGATTGTGATCGCGATTTGGGTAAGGAAGAGTGTTAAAGCACGAAGGGTGATGTCGTGCCATGTTTATATTGTTATTATGCACGAGGGGACATTCTGTGCCATGTTTATATTGATATTATGCACGAGGGGAAATTCTGTGCCATGTTTATATTGTTATTATGCACGAGGGGACATTCTGTGCCATGTTTATATTGATATTATGCACGAGGGGAAATTCTGTGCCATGTTTATATTGTTATTATGCACGAGGGGACATTCTGTGCCATGTTTATATTGATATTATGCACGAGGGGAAATTCTGTGCCATGTTTATATTGTTATTATGCACGAGGGGACATTCTGTGCCATGTTTATATTGATATTATGCACGAGGGGAAATTCTGTGCCATGTTTATATTGTTATTATGCACGAGGGGACATTTTGTGCCATGTTTATATTGAGATTATGCACGAGGGGACATTCCATGCCATGTTTCTATTTTTATTATGCACGAGGGGACATTCTGTGCCATGTTTATATTGTTATTATGCACGAGGGGACATTCCGTTCCATGTTTATATTGTTATTATGCACGAGGGGACATTCTTGTCATGTTTATACTGATTATGCACGAGGAAACATTTAGTGTCGTGTTTTACATTGTTAATATGCACGATGGGACATGTTGTGTTGCATCTCTCACTATTTAATCTGTGTTATCATTTTCCGTGATCATTTTTAGATATTTCAGACTATTGTTTTTGTTTCTGTCATTTTAGTATTTGCTATCTCTTACCCCCAGCATGTTCTCCCCGTAATTGTATTCTTGCTTAGTTTCTGCTATATTATTGAACTGCACAGGTACATTTTGTTGTCGTGTCTTAGCCTCATCACTACTTCGCCGAGGTTAGGCTCGGCACTTACTCAGTACATGGGGTCGGTTGTACTGATGCTACACCTGCACTTCTTTATGTTGTGCAGATTATGCAGCCGGACCCGGAGGACATCATTAGTGGGAGTGTCTTCCAGCTTATCATAGAGGCTTCAAGGTATATCGCTGGCGTTCGTGGGCCTTGGCGTCTCTTCCATCCCCATTGTCTTTGATTCTGTCTTATTTTTACTCTAGTTTCAGAGGTAGACATGTATTTCCATTCGGACTTGTATTTAGCACTCTTGTAGACAGTTCGTGAGTTTGTGACTCCAGGTTTTAGGAAAGTTTACGCGTTGTTGTATTTTGATGTCCTTATTTAGTTTGAGATCGTATTTATTCCGCTGATTAATTGCAAATTGTTTTAGCTTATTCTGCGAAATTGAGATTATTATGCTAGTTTATCTATGTGCATTGGCTTGTCTAGCGGGTTCAACGTTAGACGCCATCACGGTCCGATGGTGGGATTTTGGGGTGTGACAGCGTTTCCCCGTGTTTATAGCATACATTATTTACATGAAACAGTGAGATAAGCTTAAAAGTGTGTGATTTCCACAATAAATCCATTTTTTTCTCATTTTACATTATTATACTAGATTTCCCAAACATACATAATAGATACAATACTTCCCAATACGGACCACGATTACGAGCAAATACAACCACTGCCCAAGATATATATATATACACCCACATAGTGTCTACGGAGCCTCTAAGAGTACTAGGAGTTTATACAATACTTGCCGGCAACAAGGCCCCGCTATACCTTACAATTCATAATATACTCAAAAGGAGATGGCATGAACTACACATGGCCCCGAGAGGAAGTGGGGCTCACCAGTACAGCTGAACAAGGATGAGAAGAAGGCACCACTAACGGGGAGCTGAGCTACATGCTATGGACGCCCACGGCAAAAGGGACGTTAGTACTGTGGAGTAGTACTAGTATGTATGAACAAACTTTATCCCAAGTACAATCAAACAATACAAAAATAAGAGACAGTAATAGAACCAATCAATCAATGCACGTGGAAAGAAACAACCAAAATCAACAGGTTTCACAATCTCTCATTTTCCCCTTTCAACATCACCATATTCAAGAGTTTCATAGATTTTCATTTCAATAGTGATAATGATCAGATTCCATCCTTATTACCTAGGTAGTATAGCAATCAACTAGGACGATCACAGAATAGAATCTTACGTCTCAACACATTTGAACAATCAACTCACATAATTTCAAACAAGGTACACATACCGTATGCTCGGACCCAAGAAGAGGATTCTACAAAGGTTAAAGTTAGCTATACATACCTCAAAGATCTTTTCCTTAGGTTATACAATACACCAACACCTCTAGCCATAACAATCTATAAGGAGATAGCAAAAATTTATTAATAATTAGGAATATTACCCATGGTATAACTCTCTTAGGAATTTCATCAAACACCTAGCATGTGAAGTAGACTACAAGGTTTAGAAATGGCAATCTCTTCTTCCGTCACCCAATTTTTAACATGAACTGCCCAAATTAGTTCTTTAATAACACATACTACAACTTATTCCCACATGCATGGCCTATTTCTAACCCCCACCACATATTTGAACAATTAACCTCTTGCATGAAATTTTGGAAGTAGGACTTACCCGGATGGAGGACAATCTATGGTTCTCTTCCTTCATTCTTGAAGACTTGAGCAAGATTTTGATGATTATGAAGTTAGACCCCTTCTTTCTCTCTCTATATACTCTCATCTCTCTCTAAAATCAATAGAAAATTACCCCAAATGAATCCCCTAAACCTATTTATGAAAATGGGGTCGGGTTATAAAAATAGGAAAAATAAACCTCCGGAATAGGGTATGCTATCGCAGAATGGACCGCAGAACAAACATGCGGGCTGCAGAGTGAATCCCAAAATAGCTTCCCAAAACTGGGTAACACTGGCTCAGTCTGCGACCTGATCTGCGATCGCAGAGTCAACATGCAACATGAAATGCGATCGCAGATTTGACACAGGATCACATTTTTCTAGCCTTTGGTAATTTGATCATGACTTTGCATAGGAATGTCCAAATGACAAACGGTTTGTAGAGTTGGAAACTAGACTCAAGTAAATTTCATTTGATAGGTTTTTAATCATATAATACCTTATATATAATTAGATATTATCGTTCAAAGTGTGTACTAGTGCAAATACCTTTGGAATTTTAGCCTATTATAAAATTTTCCCACTTGGCTTGGACTTAGGCCTCTCCTTGGACCCTACCTTACTTATCATATGACTCATTCACTTATTCACCACATCCCATTCATTTAAATCATATTTAAAGCACATAAAATATTATAATTATTCTACCTGGCACCCCAAAACCTATATTGCTTAGCAAATTTTTCCAGGGTCTTACATCTCACCAACCTCAAACCATCCGATCGAAGATCTACATCTCCTTTCGTACAATGCCTCAAATGGGGCCATCTGAATACTAGCATGGAAACGGTTATTATAAGCAAATTCTATAAGCGGCAAGTGATCATCCCAGCTACCCTTGTAATCTAAGACACAAGGCCACAACATATCTTCAAGCGTCTGAATAGTCCGCTCTACCTGCCCATCAGTTTGTGGATGGAAAGTTGTGCTGAGATTTACCTGAGTACCCAAACCTTGCTGGAATTTCTTGCAAAATTTATATGTGATATGGGCCCCTCGATCCGAGATAATAGATACTGGAGTGCCATGGAGCCTGACTATTTCTTTGATATACAACTGAGCGTACTATTCTGCAGTATCGGTGGACTTGACTGGCAAAAAGTGAGCTGATTTCGTGAGTCGATCCACCCCACCACAAAGTCCATATTGATCATCTCCCATTTCCACATTGGTATTTCCATAATCTGCATCAACCCACCGGGCCTCTGTTGCTCGGCCTTCACTTGCTGACAATTTGAACACTTAGCCACAAAGATCGCCACACCCCTCTTCATACCATTCCACCAATAAATTTCCTTGAGATTGTGATACATTTTTGTAGAACCTAGGTGTACGGAATGCCTGGAATTATGAGCCTCTGCCATTATCCTTTCCCGGAGATCATCCACATCTGGAACACATAACCTCTTTTGACACCGCAAGACACCGTCATCATTGCCGAGTGAGAATGTTGATGTCTTGTGATTTAGAATTGATTCCATCAATTGTGCCAAAGTTGGATCCCTAAATTGCTTTCCCATGAATTCTGCTACAAGAGAAGACTCCGCTCCATTACGCACAACGACATTCCCCTCATCTGAGGCCGAAAGAGAGACCCCCAGATTAGCCAACTGATAAACCTCCCGAGCCAAAGGCCTCTGACCTGCTTCCAAATGAGCCAAGCTACCCATGGATTTCTGACTAAGAGCGTCGGCTACCACATTTGCCTTCCCTTGATGGTACAAAATATTCATATCATAGTCCTTGAGCAATTCCAACCACCTTCGTTGCCTTAAGTTTAACTCCTTTTGTTTGAATAAATACTGAATACTCTTATGATCTGTGAACACGTCTACATGGACCCCATAAAGATAATGCCACCAGATTTTTAATGCAAACACAACTGCCGCGAGCTCCAAATCATGCGTTGGATAATTCTTCTCGTGATTCTTGAGCTGCCTTGAAGGATACGCTATAACTTTACCATATTGCATCAACACACACCCCAATCCAACCCTTGAAGCATCACAACAAACCACAAATCCCTCTGAACCTTCTGGCAAGGTCAACACTAGTGCCGAAGTCAATCTCGACTTTAATTCTTGAAAACTCTTATCACATGCATCGGACCACTGAAACTTAACTGCTTTCTGCGTCAGATTAGTCAATGGGGAGGCGAGGGTAGAGAATTCCTCCATAAATCTTTGACCATACCCATCTAGACCTAAGAAACACGAATCTCTGTCGGGGTCATTGGCCTAGGCCAATCCTTACCACTGCTATCTTTTGGGGATCAACCTAAATCCCCTCACTGGAAACAACATGGCCCAAAAAGGTGACTGATTCTAGCAAAAACTCACATTTTGAAAACTTTGCATACAATTGGTGCTGATGAAGAGTCTGCAGAACTGCCTTGAGGTGATTAGCTTGATCCCCTTGACTCCGTGAATAAATAAGAATATCGTCAATGAAGACAATCACAAAGGAGTCGAGAAACGATTTGAAAACCCGATTCATAAGATCCATAAAAGCTGATGGGGCGTTGGTTAGCCCAAAAGACATTATCAGAAATTCAAAGTGCCCATAACGAGTCCTGAAGGCAGTCTTAGGAATATCCTGCTCCCTGACTTTTAACTGATGATACCCGGACCGCAAATCAAACTTTGAGAAGAACTTAGCACCTTGCAACTGGTCGAACACATCATCTATCTGAGGCAATGGGTATTTGTTTTTTTATGGTGACCTTGTTGAGTTGTTTATAATCAATACACATTTGAATCGATTCGTCTTTCTTTCTAACAAAAAGAACTGGTGCGCCCCAAGGCGACACACTTGGCTGAATGAAACCTTTTTCTAATAGATCTTTCAATTGTTCTTTTAACTCTCTCAATTCTGTTGGCGCCATTCGGTAAGGTGGAGTAGATATTGGCTGTGTATCTGGCAATACATCAATCCCGAAATCGATCTCTCTATCTGGTGGAATCCCAGGAAGCTTGTCCGGAAATACTTCAAGAAATTTATTCACAACAGGCACAGATTCGGGAGCAGGAACCTCTGAAGTGGTGTCCGCAACCCGGACCAAATGGTAGATGCACCCCTTTCTGATCATCTTAGAGTCTTTAAGGTAGGAAATATATCTACCTCTTGGCACAACATTATTCCCCTCCCATTCGGTAACTGATTCATTAGGGAACTCAATCCTCATAATCCTAATTCGGCAGTCGAGTTTAGCAAAGCACGAATAAAGCCAATCCATCCCCATAATTACATCAAACTCTACCATTTCTAACTCAATAAGATCGGTCGTGGTATCCCGACCACGCACCGTGACAACACAATTTCTATAGACTCGCACGGCCGCAATAGAATCACCAACCGGAGTCGACACAAAGAACAGCTCGTGAAGCTATCCGGGTTCTATCCCAAAACTTGAAGCAATAAATAGAGTAACATATGACAAAGAAGACCCGGGATCAATAAGAGCATAAACATCATGTGACTAAAAAGTCAGAATACCTGTGACAACATCTGGGAAGGCCTCCGCATTTTGGCGACCACTCAAAGCATAAAACCGGCTGGGTCCCCCTTGACCCCGTGATCTACCCCTAGCTGCTTCGTGCCCTGCTGGTGCTGGAGGGTGTGTTAAGGATGTAGCGGCTGATGAACCGGAGGGCTGAGAAGCACCCCTACCCGTGCCCTGACTGGGCGCACGAAAATCTCGCTGCATATGGCCCCTCACTCCGAATCTATAGCATACCGGAATATCCAAATAACAAGGCTCAGTATGAAATCTCCCACACTTAGGGCATGGGACCCTCCGTTACTGCTGGAACCTCCCACATGAACGACACGACTGATGGAACCTCATGTTATCTGAACCGGTCCCAAAATGACCTCCCTGCTGATAACTATGCCCTAATAGCGGCGCAATGGCTAAGGACTGAGCATATGACTGAGATGGACTTGATGACCCTCTCCCAAGGGCTGATCTCACACCTCCAACTGAGCTCCTAGGGTTGCCCGCTGACAGGGCCCTACTACTACTCTCCCTCTCAATTCTTATCTTCAAATTCTGAGCCTCTGTCGCCTGGGCGAATCCCACGATCTTCCCATAGTTCATATCTGAATGCAAGGCAGCTATAGTAGCTTCATTAATAACCAAGGGACCAAGGCCCTGAACAAACGTCGAACTCTAGCATCTATAGTCGGCATCATGTGGATGGCATATTTGGACAAGCGTACGAGATCCATGTGGTACTCCCACACAATCATGTTTCCCTTCTTAAGGACCTCAAACTCCGTAGCACGGGTTGCCAACAGGCAATAAATGATTCATGAAGGCATCAAAAAACTCATCCCACTTTGCTGGAGGGATCCCCTCCCCGTAGTAACTCTATATGCCGCTCCTTTCAGACGATAGGAAGCCAACTCAACCCCCTCTGTCTTAGTAGCTCATAACTCAGAGGGTCTTGTACATCTCATCAATAAACTCTTGAGGATCGGCCTCTGGTTCGGCGCTTGTGAACTTTGGAGTGGCTAACCGCAGAAACTGGTTGACCCTGGAACCTGAAGAATCCCCCTACTCGCTAGAGGATGCAGGGGCAGCATGTGATCTTTGGGCCTGGGAGGCCACTAACTGGGTTAACATCTGAATAGCTCCCATGAGGTCCCCATCAGAAATACCGGGACCGGAAGCTGCGGCTAAAGAATGATCTGGTACATCAACGGGAGAGACTGTAGCACCCTCCACTGGAGCAGGAATAGGAACATCCTGGCCTGGGATGGAAGAGTCAGGAAGATTCAGGGTCGGGGAATCATTCCCACCCGCACCAGCACCATCAGATGAGAGGCCGATTCGAGCCCTCTTCTTGGATGCCATTTACTAAAAATAGTAAAAAAAAATGCACGATTTAGAGATAGACAACCTCACTTCCACCACATCACACGATATAGAATAGCAGTAAAAGGGTACTTTCCTAAATATCAATGCAACCCCCTAATTATAGATGTACTAGACATGGCTCCGAGACATCCTAGGATACTTTTAAAACCTTAGGCTCTAATACCAAGTTTGTCACGCCCCAAAATCGAGGGACGAGACCGGCACCTAACCCGGTGAACTCGGTCAAGCAGACCTGGATTGCTTTTCCTAACCAACTCGTTCCCCCGTATATACAATGTACCATATTCCATATGAAATAGAAACTTAGTATTTAAGGGTAGATTTACAAACTTAAGTTCATTTCTCTTTTAGCATTTCAATAGATGATACCCAAAAGCATACACAATATATACATAACTTTTCAATACAAACCACGATTCCGAATATGTACAGTTACTACCCATAATACATATATACACCCACAGCTTGTCTACGGAGCCTCTAAGAATACTAGGAGTTTATACAATACTTGCCTGCGACAAGGCCCCGTCTATACCTTACAATACATAACAGACACAAAAGAGATGGCATGAAATACACACGGCCCCGGGAGGAAATGGGGATCACCAATACTGCTGAAAGATTAGGAGGAGGCACCACTAACGGCGAGCTGAGCTATCTGCTATGGACCCACCTACATCTATATAAAATATGTAGCACCCCCGGCAAAAGGGACGTTAGTATTGTGGAATAGTACTAGTATGTATGAGCAAACTTTACTCAAAGTAAGATCAAGAGATGCAAGAATAGAAAGAAGTTAAAGGAACCAACACATAGTGCACAGTAATACACAAGCAAATACAATTGAGAGCCTCACAGATTCTTATTTCAACACAATCACATTTCAGCTTTATTACATTTTGTTGCGGCGTGCAACCCGATCCTATCGTACAGTTTACACTCCACCTTTGTCACCTCTCCACCCTTATTACTTCATGTTGCGGCGTGCAACCCGATCCCACCGTACAATTTAAACTCCACCCTTGTTACCTCTCCACCCTTATTACTTCGTGTTGCGGCGTGCAACCCGATCCCACCGGGCCATCACATTTCATGGCAAACAATAACAGCCCACAATTCAATCACAGGGTTTAATATTATCAAGAGTAAAATTTCATAACACCCAACCAATCATGTGTTCACAATAGTCTTGATCATCCATTAATTCAACCACAAAGATGCTCATCAACAAGAATATAAGTTCATTACAACCAACAATCCGTATGAAGTTAAGCCACGATAAACCTTGCCAACAATGAGTCATATACGATATTTCCATGGTCGTTTAGTTCAATTAGATCAATTCACAACTCCCTTTCATCACTTGTTACACAGCCCTTATCACTTAGATACATTTACACATTTGAGCTCGTTACCATTCTTTCATACCAACACACTCAAGCATTTAACGAACCTTGCACATGATAGAGTAATGACATAGAAGTCACCTTTCACAATTTCAATTATCACGATAGTCAACTAAGAAAAATCAGAGAATTAAATCTCACACCTCAACAAAACCAAACAATCAATTCACATATACTCAGCAAGAAACTCATACCGAATGTTCGAACACCAACAAGGTGACTCTACGAAGATTAAAGTTAGCTATACGAACCTCGAGTCGTCACCTTTTTAATTTCTCTCACAATTCACCGGACCGTCAATCTATTCCACAACGTGACATATTTCATGTAGAATTAGTAATTGTACCCAATTGAACATTTTATCAAACACTAGGTGACCCCTTAGACTACTAACCCCCTTTTGAGAATAATTACCCAAACTTGTTTTTCCCTTTACTAGATTATAGGGTTTAACTCACATGAATGCAAGATTTCACTTTTTATGTTCAAGAACCAACCTATGTGTGTTTTATTCTTACCCAAAATCTGAGAAATTGGGGAAATAAGGTGAACACTTTCCTCTTGAGTGAAGAAGATAACAATAACTTGATAATTTCCGGGCTTGAGTGATTTTGGAAAATCAAATTGGATGATGTTGAAACCTTCTCTCTCCAGAACTCTATTTTTCTCTCTTTATTTTTGGTTAGAAAATTGTTAAAAATGAAGGGAAGAGGTGTTTTATAAAATAGGGGGTCGGGTCTTAAATTTAGAAAATAGGAGCCCCGACACAGAAATGCGGTCAGCAATGCGATCGCATCCTGCTATGCGGTCCGCATTCTTGTCGCATAGTTAGCCTTTAAATGGGCCAAAAAATCACACTGCCCAGGTATGCGACCACTATGCGGTCCGCATACCCAAAATGCGATCACAATCCGGGCCGCATAGTTGTCCTCAATTTGGACAGGCTACTGTCCAGGTATGCGACCACTATGCGGTATGCACACCCGTTATGCGATCGCATAGTGCGTAGCATAACGCGCAATTTCTGGAAAATTTAATCTTTCAAATTCTGGGATACTTTTTACTCAAAATTGACCGTTTTAAGAATTTCCACAGTTATAACAGCACAAGGACCTATTCAGGCATTATTTTAGACAAAAATTTTACGAGTCTTTACATTCATACCCTCAGGTCTAGAGTTACAATCGTTACATACCTCAAACAGACCCGAAAACTACTCTGTGGTGCTCTTGCCTCTCGAAACGGCTCCCAATGCTCCGAGTATATCAAAATCATATTAGTAACATCCAAATATGATAGGAAGACTAAACCCATTCGAAAAAATATCAAATTTAACCAAAATTCCCGAAATTGGCCAAAGCTAGCCCCCGGGCCCACGTCTCGAAATTCAATAAAAAATTACAAAACTAGAATTCTCATTCACTCACGAGTCTACCCATATCAAATTCATCAAAATCCGACTTCAATTTCCCACTCAAATCATCAAAAGAGTTTCTCAAATATTCCTCCCATTCTTCCCCAATTTCTACCAGAATTCTTCAAATTAAATGATAAAAATAGAGACTAAATCATGGAATTAAACCAAATGTGATTGAAGGACACTCACCTTAAGAACCCCACTAAAAGTCCCTTCAATTTCTACCTTCTCCCGAGCTCTCTAGTGGATTTTATGGTTTTTGGACTTAAACCCTCGTTTATCAACTTAAAGTTTCTGCCCAAGGAATTACTCACTGCGATCACGAGAACCCACACGCGATCGCGAAGAACAAATATGTTGCACCACTAATTTACCCTACCGGATCGCATACACCAACACGCGATCGCGATTCAGCGAGACTCGAACCCATGTGATCCCATACTCCCTTCTGCGATCGCATAGCACAACTTGCCCAACCCCCTCTGCTAAGCTTACGCGATCACAGGAACCCCTACGTGATCGCATAGTAGAAAACCAGAGCCAAAACACCAGAAAAATCTGCCAATATTCAAGACCAAAAAGTGATCCGTTAAGCACCCAAAACTCACCCGAGGCCCTCGGGACCTCAACCAAACATGCCAAAACATCCTATAACCCTATTCAAACCAATCTATCACAATATAATAAAGCTGAACCATATATAATGAAGCACAAACGGGGGGAAACAGGGCTGTTACTCTCGAAACGACGGGTCGGGTCGTTACAAAAAAGGAATGTGAGTCGATTGGTGAAGGATCAAAACAACCCTGGGAAGAAACAAAAGAAAGTACATCTAATCAGAAGGATCCAAGATGTAGTAAATGTCAAAGAAAATATACTTCATTTGGACCAAATTTTGTGACTTTATTATTCAAAAATGAGCCTCAAACATTAAAAGAAGCTATGTCTTCTGCGGAACCATTATTTTGTAAAGAGGAATTCAATAGTGAAATTATCACGCCCCAAAATCGAGGGACGAGACCGGCACCTAACTGAATGAACCCGGTCAAGCGAACCTGATTTGCCTTTCCTATCCCACGCGTTACCCCGTGATTTCAATATACATTATTCATGTGAAATAGCCATTTATAACTTAAGCATAAACTTACGACTTGAATTCATTTCTACTTTTTATCGTTACCAACATATAATACCAACTACTTACAAAAGACATACAATATTTACCAACATGGATCACGATTCCGAACCGTACCATTACTTACACAAAATACATATGTACAGTACCCACATTGTGTCTACGGAGCCTCTACGATTACAAAAGATTTATATAACACTTGCCGGCAACAAGGCCCTGGCTATAACTTACACTACACAATAAACTCAAAATAAGGCGAAATGAGCCATACATGGCACCGGGAGGAAGTGGGGATCACCAGAACAGATGACAAAAAAGAGAGGAGGCACTACTGACGGTCGGCTGAATTACCTGTTGTAGAACCACCTACATTCATATAAGAAAATGTAGCGCCCTCGGCAAAAGGGACGTTAGTAGTGTGGAATAGTACTAGTATGTATGAACAAACTTTATCCCAAGTAAAATCAAACAATACACAGATAAGAGACAGTAATAGAACCAATCAATCAATGCACGTGGAAAGAAGCAACCAAGATCAACAAGTTTCACAATCTATCGTTTTCCCCTTTCAGTATCACCATATTCAAGAGTTTCATATATTTTCATTTCAATAGTGATAATGATCACATTCCATCCTTATTGCCTCGGCCACCCTTATCACCACAACTCATCATCCTTATTACTTCGTGTTGCGGTGCGCAACCCGATCCCTCCTGACAATCATATTTCGTAACAACAACCTCAAACCATTAAATCACAAGAATTCTTAATTTCAAGGAACACAAGTTCACATCAACAATTCGCTATTTGAGCTCAAGGCACAATGACTCTTACCAAGCAGTAATTCATGTACACAGTGTTGCCATAATCGTTCAACTCATTTACATCATTTCACAATACCCTTTTTCATTACTTACCACGCACGATTTTTAGCCATCATATACATTATCACACTTGGGTACATTAACATTCTTTCATTCATTAATACATACTTTCATATTGGTACCATCAAGCATTTAAGAGCTTTGCATATAATAAGATAGGCACATCAAAACACTTTTCACAATCTCATATAGTAGAGTAGTATGACAATCAACTAGGATAATCAGAGAATAGAATTACGTCTCAACACATTTGAACAACCAATTCACATATTTTCAAACAAGGTACACATGTCGTATGCTCGGACCTAACAACAGGATTCTACAAAGGTTAAAGTTAGCCATACATACCTGGGGTCGAAATCCCTTTTTAACTTTTACTCACAAATCACCGAACCGACTAGTACCGTCAATCTAGTTCACAATTAAACATATTCAACTCAGAATTGGAACTCATGCATACAATTTGAACTCTTTTAAGCATTTTATTGAACGCTAGGCGACCCCATTAGATTACCACCCCTTCTTTGTGAAGTTTACTCCAAACCTCTCCCCTTTTGCTAGATTAAGAAGTTTTAATCACATGCATGCATGGGTTTGACCTCCGTTTTCAAGAACCATCCTATGTGGTTTATCTTTAATTAAAATCCGATAACTTTGGGGAAAAAATAGGGTGAAGACTTACCTCTTTAAGTGAAGAAGATAACCCTAACTCGATAAATTCCTAGCTTGAGCGACTTTGAAGAATCAATTTTGATGAAGAACTTTCTCTCTCAAGAACCCTCTCTCCCTACTCGCTATTTTTTCTCAGAAATTAGTTAAAAATGAAGGAGAGGGGTGTTTTAATGAACTGGGGGTCGGGTTTTAAAATTAGAAAAATAGGAGCCCGACACTGGAATGCGGTCAGGAATGCAATCGCATTCCTGACATGCGGTCCGCAGAATCGACCACAGAATGGCCCTCAGGATGGGCCAAAATTTAAAACACACTGTGTAGGTATGCAACTACTATGCGGTATGTATACATGTTATGTGATCGCATAGTGCGTCACATAACCTCCCTCCTAAAAATCAAAGGCAACAATGCGACAGCTATGCAGTCCGCAAAACCAAAATGCGATCGCATATTGGACCGCATAGTTGACCTCAAATGGGGCAGTGATCTGCCCGTGTATGCGACCATTATGCGGTCCGCATATACGTTATGCGATCGCATAGTGCGTCGCACAATGCCTACTTTCTGGAAAATTTTGTTCTTTAAGTCCTGGGGTACTTTTTACTCAAATTAGGTGTCTTTCCACAGTAAAAACAACTCGGGGACTCATTCGGGCATTATTTTAAACAAGAAAATTTTACGGGTATTTACATCCTCCCCCCTTAAAATCATTCGTCCTCGAATGAGGATTTTGGAAATCAATTAGTTTTGAAAGCATGATATGCAAACTTCCGGATTTATCCTAACTCCAATATTTTCAGAAAAATTTCGCCAGAGTTTCCTTTCTAATTAGGCCTATCTACCTGTCAGAGAGCCCCCGAAACACATTTCCAAGAATCATTACACAGTTTGTTATCCAATAACTTGCACGCAACGTTGTTACCTCAAAAAATTGTATATACTCAATCACTCTAACAACTACACATAGTTCTTTCTTCTTATACCACAAATTTGCACCTGATTCACATTCTTGCACATAACTTGGTCATTTTAATGAGTCTCATACAACCCAATCACCTCAATACACCATATTCATTTCAATTAATCATTACCAACCTACACTACTATTAATGACTTGCCTAACACATACATTCCACAAAACTTTCATTTACTTCAAGGGTTGCACACTACCCAAATAGTAACAACAAGTTCAGTTTTTGCACACATTGGGAAATTTCAACAATAAGGAAATTAGGGGAAAACAGGGTGCTTTTGCACAAAACTGAGCGTAAAATATAATACTCTTAAAGATGACAGTTCGGACGATCACTACTAGACTTATTCAAACAAATGGGGATATTTCTCTTTCATCTCATTTTCCGCTTCTCACGTGGCTTCCTCGACGTGCTGACTTCGCCACAATACTTTAACTGAAGCAATTTCTTTGTCCTCAATCTATGGACTTGTCTATCAAGAATAGAAATCGGAACCTCTTCATATGATAATTCTTCATTAACCTCAATAGTCTCAACTGGCACGATGGTTGATGGATCTCCAACCACTTTCTTCAACATAGACACATGGAACACCGGGTGCACTAATGACAATTCAGGGGGTAATTCCAACTTAAACCACTTGTCATATCCTTTGAGAAATCCGATATGGCTCGACATAACTTGGGCTCAATTTCCCTTTCTTCCCAAACCGCATCTCTCCTTTCATGGGAGATACCTTCAAGAATACCCAATCATCTACTTGGAATTCCAATTCTCTTCGATGAACGTCCGCATAGGATTTTTGACGGCTTTGAGAGGTTTTCATCCTCTCTTGAATGACTCTGACTTTTTCCAATGCCTGTTGCACTAGATCTGCCCTTAACAATTCCGCTTCACTAACCTCGAACCACTCAATCGGAGACATACACCTTCTTCCGTACAATGCCTCAAATGGGGCCATCTGAATACTAGCGTGAAAGTTGTTATTGTAAGCAAATTCGATAAGCGGTAAATGATTATCCCAACTACCTTTGAAGTCCAACACACAAGCCCGTAACATATCTTCAAGCGTCTGAATAGTCCGCGCTTCCTGACCATCAGTCTGTGGATGAAAAGTCGTGCTGAGATTTACCTGAGTACCCAAACCTTGCTGAAATTTCCTCCAAAAATTAGTCGTGAACTGGGATCCTCGATCTGAGATAATAGAAACTGGAGTACCATGAAGTCTGACTATTTCCTTGATATACAACTTAGCATACTGTTCTGCAGTATCGGTGGACTTGACTGGCAAGAAGTGAGCTGATTTCGTGAGTCGATCCACTACCACCCAAATCGAGTCGAACTTGCGCTTAGTGCGAGGTAACCCTACCACTAAATCCATATTGATCATTTCCCATTTCCACATTGGAATTTTTATAAGCTGAGTTAATCCACCAGGCCTCTGATGCTCGGCCTTCACCTGCTGACAATTCGGACATTTAGATACAAAGTATGCCACACCTCTCTTCATACCTCTCCACCAATAAACTTCCCGAAGATCTTGATACATTTTCGTAGAACCTAGGTGCACGGAATACCTGGAATTGTGAGCTTCTGAAATCACCCTCTCCCGAAGATTATCCACATCAGGAACACATAGCCTTCCCTGGCACCGTAAAACACCATCATCACTACCGAGTGAAAATGCCGAAATCTTGTTATTCAACACTGCCTCCTTCAACTGCGCCAATGCTGGATCCATATACTGCTTTTCCTTGACTTCCGCCACAAGTGATGATTCTGCCCCATTATGCACCATAATATTTCCCTTGTCTGAGGTCGAGAGACAGACCCCCAGACTAGCCAATTGATAGATCTCTTGGGCTATAGGCCTGTGATCCACTTTCAAATGAGCCAAACTACCCATAGACTTCTGACTAAGAGCGTCGGCCACCACATTCGCCTTCCCTGGATGGTATAAGATGTTCATATCATAATCCTTAAGCAATTCTAACCATTGTCGCTTCCTTATATTCAACTCCTTCTGCTTGAACAAATATTGGAGACTCTTGTGGTCTGAGAAAACGTCCACATGGACCCCATACAAATAATGCCGCCAGATTTTTAATGCAAACACAACTACCGGGAGTTCTAAATCATGCGTCGGATAATTCTTCTCGGGATTCTTGAGTTGCCTGGAAGCATAGGCTATAACCTTCCCGTGTTGCATCAAAACACATCCCAAGCCATCGCAATAAACCACAAATCCCTCAGTGCCTTCTGGAAAAGTTAACATCGGTGCCGAAGTCAATCTTGATTTCAACTCCTGAAATCTCTTCTCACAAGCGTCAGACCATTGGAACTTAGTTTCTTTCTGCGTCAATTTAGTCAATGGGGAGGAGAGGGTAGAGAACCCCTCCACAAACCTCCGATAATACCCAGCTAAACCCAAGAAACTGCGAATCTCTGTCGGGGTCGTTGGTCTAGGCCAATCCTTCATCGCTGTGATCTTCTGGGGATAAACCTTAATCCTTTCTCTGGAAACAACATGACTCAAAAATGCAACTGACTCCAACCAAAATTCACATTTTGAAAACTTGGCATACAATTGGTGTTGATGAAGAGTCTGCAGAACTGCCCTGAGGTGATTAGCATGATTCTCCCGACTCCGCGAGTATACAATGATGTCATCAATAAAAACAATCATGAAGGAGTCAAGAAACGGTTTGAAAACCCGATTCATAAGATCCATGAAAGTCGCTGGAGCATTGGTCAGTCCAAAGGACATTACCAAAAATTCAAAATGGCCATAACGAGTTCTGAAGGCAGTCTTAGGAATATCCTGCTCTCTGATCTTCAACTGGTGATAACCCGACCATAAATAAATTTTGGAGAAAAACCTCGCACCCTGCAATTGGTCGAACAAATCATCTATCCGAGCCAATGGATACTTGTTTTTTATAGTGACTTTGTTGAGCTGCCGATAATCAATACACATCCGAAGTGACCCATTCTTCTTCTTGACGAAAAGAGCCGGAGCGTCCCACAGCGACACACTCGGCCGAATGAACCCCTTCTCTAATAAGTCTTTCAACTGCTCCTTTAACTCTATCAACTCTTCTGGCGCCATTCTGTAAGGTGGAATAGATATTGGCTGCGTATCTGGAAATACATCAATCCCGAAATTGATCTCTTTATCTGGCGAAATCCCTGGAAGCTCGTCCGGAAATACTTCAAGAAACTCATTCACGACTGGGACGGACTCGGGGGCAGACACTTCTGAAGTGGTGTCCGCAACCCGGACCAAATGATAAACACACCCCTTTTTAATCATCTTCGAGTCCTTAAGGTAGGAAATAAACCTACCCTTTGGCAGCACACCATTCCCTTTCCACTCAATAACTGACTCATTAGGAAACTCTAGTCTCATAAATCTGGTTCGGCAATCGAGTTTAGCAAAGCATGATTAAAGTCAATCCATTCCCATGATAACATCAAAATCTACCATCCCAAGTTCGATAAGATTGGCCGTGGTATCTCGACCACACACCATGACATCACAATTCCTATAGACTCGTGCGGCTGTAATGGAATCACCAACAGGAGTCGACACAAAGAACGGCTCATGAAGTTGTTCGGGTTCTATCCCATAACTTGAAGCAATGAATGGGATAACATATCACAAAGAGGACCCTGGATCAATAAGAGCATAAACGCCAAGTGCTTGAACAGTTAGAATACCTGTAATAACATCTGGAGAATCCTCTGCACTCTGGCGACCACTCAAAGCATAGAAGCGACTGGGTCCACCTCTACCTCGTACTCCACCCCTAACTGCACCATGCCCTGCTGGAGCTGGACGACGTAGTGAAGATACTGCGACTGAAGAACCGGACGACTGAGAAAAACAACTACCCATGCCCTGACTGGGCGCACGACAATCCCGCTGAAGATGACCTCTTACCCCACACCCGTAGCATACCGGGATATCCAGGTAACAAGGCTCGGTATGGAACCTCCCACACTTAGGGCATGGAGACCTCCTCTGCTGCTGGAACCTCCCTCTTGGACGACTGGACTGATGGGGTCTCCTAATGTCTGATCCTTGTCCCCAGCGACTGCTTCGCTGATAACTGTGCACTGATGGTGGTGCACTAGATGAGGACTGAGCATAAGACTGGGATGGCCTTGATGGTCCTCCCCCCTAAACTGGTCTCCCTCCTCCAACTGAACTCCCCGAGTGGCCCGCTGACCGGGCCATGCTAATACTCTCCCTCTCGACCTTATCTTCAATTTTCTAGCCACCGCGGCCTGGGAGGATCCCACTATCTTACCATAATTCATGTATGAGTGCAAGGCAATTGTAGCAGCTTCATTCACAAACAAGGGACTGAGGCCCTGACCAAACCGTCGAACTCTGGCATCCATAGTCGATACTACTTGAGGAGCGTACTTGGACAATCTCATGAACTCCATGTGGTACTCCAACATACTCATAGTACACTGCTTGAGAACCTTTAACTCTGTAGCACGGGCTTCCATAGTCTCGACAGGCAAGAAGTGATCCATGAAAGCATCAACGAACTCATCCCATCTCGCCGGAGGACTTCCCTCCCCACAGGACACGAATACGCTGCTCCCCTCAGCCTGTAAGATGCTAACTCAACCCCCTTTGTCTCTATAGCCTTCATAACCCGAAGCGTCCTATACATCTCATCTAGAAAATCCTGCGGATCGGCCTCTAGATCAATGCCGAGAACTCTAGTGGGGCCAACCGTAGAAACTGGTTGACTCTGGAACCGGCGGAATCTCCCTGTCCACTAAAGGGCGCAGGGGCAACATGAGATCTTTGGTCCTGAGCGGCCACTAACTGAGTCAACATATGAATAGCTCCCCTGAAGTCCCCATCGGAAGTACCGAGACCTGAAGTTGGAACCGAAGAAGGATCAGGAATATCAGCGGAAGGGGTTGCAGTACACTCCGCCGCAGCAGGAATAGAAACACAATAACAATGAAAAGGGTGTTTCCTAAATGTCCATATAGCCCCATAATTATAGAGTTGGTCAACAACACACCGATAAGAAGGGCTCTACTAGACACGGCTCCAAGACATCCTAGGACACTTTAAAAACCTTAGGCTCTGATACCAAGTTTGTCATGCCCCAAAGTCGAGGGACGAGACCGGCGGCTAACCGAACGAACCCGGTCAAGTGAACCTGATTTGCCTTTCCTATCCCACGTGTTACCCCGTGATTTCAATATACATTATTCATGTGAAATATCCATTTATAACTTAAGCATAAACTTACGATTTGAATTAATTTCTAATTCTTATCGTTACCAACATATGATACCAAATACTTACAAAATACATACAATATTTACCAACGTGGATCACGATTCCGAACGGTACCATTACTTACCCAAAGTAAATATGTACACTACCCACATTGTGTCTACGGAACCTCTACGATTACAAAAGATTTATATAACACTTGCCGGCAACAAGGCCCCGGCTATACCTTACACTACACAATAAACTCAAAATAAGGCGACATGAGCCACAAGTGGCCCCGGGAGAAAGTGGGTCTCACCAGAACAGCTGACGAAAAAGAGATGAGGCACTACTGATGGTGGCCTGAATTACCTGTTGTAGAACCACCTACATTCATGTAAGAAATGTAGTGCCCCCGACAAAAGGGATGTTAGTAATGTGGAATAGTACTAGTATGTACGAAAAAACTTTATCCCAAGTACAATCAAACAATACACATATAAGAGATAGTAATAGAACCAATCAATCAATGCACGTGGAAAGAAGCAACAAAAATCAACAAGTTTCACAATCTCTCCTTTTCCCCTTTCAACATCACCATATTCAAGAGTTTGATAGATTTTCATTTTAATAGTGATAATGATCAAATTCCATCCTTATTGCCTCGGCCACCCTTATCACCACAACCCATCATCCTTATTACTTCGTGTTGCGACACGCAACCCGATCCCGCCTGACAATCATATTTCGTAACAACAACCTCAAACTATTAAATCACAAGAATTCTTCATTTCAAGGAACACAAGTTCACATCAACAATTCACTATTTGAGCTCAAGGCACAATGACTCTTACCAAGCAGTAATTCATGTACATGGTGTTTCCATAATCGTTCAACTCATTTACATCATTTCACAATCCCCCTTTTTCATTACTTACCACACATGGATTTTAGCCATCATATGCATTCCAACAGTTGGGCACATTAACATTCCTTCATTCATTAATACATTCTTTCATATCGCTACCCTCGATCATTTACGAGCTTTGCACATAATAAGATAGGCACATCAAAACACTTTCGCAATCTCATATAGTACGATAGTATGACAATCAACTAGGACAATTAGAGAATAGAATCTTACGTCTCAACACATTTGAACAAAAAATTCACATATTTTCAAACAAGGTACACATGTCGTTTGCTCGGACCCAACAAGAGGATTCTACCAAGGTTAAAGTTAGCCATACATACCTGGGGTCGAAATCCCTTTTTAACTTTTACTCACAAATCAACGAACCGACTAGTACCATCAATCTAATTCACAATTAAACATATTCAACTGAGAATTGGAAATCGTGCATACAATTTGAACTCTTTTAAGAATTTTATCAAACGCTAGGCGACCCCATTAAATTACCACCCTTTCTCTGTGAATTTTACCCCAATACTCTCCCCTTTTTCTAGATTAAGAAGTTTTACACACATGCATGCATGGGTTTGACCTCCGTTTTCAAGAACCATCCTATAGGTTTTATCTTGAATTAAAATTTGAGAACTTTGGGGATAAATGGGGTGAAGGCTTACCTCTTTGAGTGAATAAGATAACCCTAACACGATAGATTTCGGGCTTGCGTGACTTTGAAGAATCAATTTTGATGAAGAACTTTCTCTCTCAAGAACCCTCTCTCCCTTCTCTCTATTTTTGCTCAGTAATTAGTTAAAATGAAGGAGATGGGTGTTTTAGTGAAATGGGGGTCGGTTTTTAAAATTAGAAAAATAGGAGCCCGACACCGGAATGCGGTCAGGAATGCGAACGCATTCCTGACATGCGGTCCGCAGAATGGCCCTCAAGATGGGCCAAAATCTAAAACACACTATGCAGGTATGCGACCACTATGCTGTCTGCATACATGTTATGCAATCGCATAATGTTTCGCATAACCTCCCTTCCAAAAATCAAAGGCAACAATGCGACAGTTATGCGGTCCGCAGAACCAAAATGCGATCGCATATTGGATCACATAGTTGTCCTCAAATGGGTCAGTGATCTGCCCGTGTATGCAACCATTATGCAGCCCGCATACACGTTATGTGATCGCATAGCGCGTCGCATAACGCCTACTTTCTGGAAAATTGTATTCTTTAAGTCCCGGGGGTACTTTTTACTCAAATTAGGTCTGTTTTAAAATTTTCCACAGTAAAAACAACTCGAGGACTCATTCGGGCATTATTTTAAACAAGAAAATTTTACGGGTCTTTACAAAAATAGAATCCATATTGATCAACTACACATGGGAATTAGTTGATCTTGCTCTTGAAATAAAACGTTGGGTTCTAAAGGAATTTTTAAGAGGAAAATGAAAGATGATGGAACTATTGATAAATATAAGGAAAGACATATGGTCAAAGGGTATAAACAATCAGAAGGTTTTGACTATTTTGATGAATACTTTCCAGTTACAAGAATTACGTCCATACGAACATTAGTAGAATTAGCTGCGGTTTATGGTTTTGAAATTCATCAAATGGACGTTAAGACAACCATCTTAAATTGAGATTTTGAGGAAGAAATTTTCATGGAACAACCTGAAAGGTTTGTGGTTACAGGTAAAGAAAAGAAGGTATGTAGACTTGTTAAGACTCTTTGCGGACTAAAACAACTACCCAAACAATGGCATGCGAAATTTGACCAAAAAATGTTGTCAAATGATTTTAAGATAAATGAATGTGATAAATGGGTGTACACTAAAATGTTCCAAATCACGTAGTTATTGTTTGTGTCACGACCCAAAATCTACTAAATTTCGTGATGGCGCCTAACATTGCTCTCAGGCAAGCCAACAATTTAATAATTAACTTCATTACTCATTTTAGTACTTTTGAAATCATATTTTTTTTCGATTAAAATGTAGGAGATGAAATTTATAAAGTAAATGCAAAAAATTTTAAAACTTTAATACAGAACAACCCAAAAGCATTCCCAAAAATCGGTGTCATGAGTACATGAGCATCAACTATGAAGTAAATAAAATACAGCATCTGTCTGGAATACAAATTAGATAGGAAAAATACAAAAAACTTTGGAGGAGACTCTGTTGGCTGCAGATCGTAACCTGAAATGCAGCTCACGACAAGCCCCCCATCATTCGTGCCCAAAAGACCACCAAAAATTAAAGTACCTGCACAAAAATGTGCAGCAAGTCTAGTATGAGTACGTAAATCCACGTGTACCAAGTAAGTATCTAGACTAACCTCGGAGGAGTAGTGACGAGGGGTCGACATCGACACTCACTAGTGGTCCAATAATATCAGGTACAGTTGGGAGGTGAATAAATATGAGGCATAGTAAATAAATGAAATAAACAAGTGTGTGTGTGTACATATATATATACGTATGTATATATGTATTTATGTATGTATGTATGTATAACGTACCTCACCAAATAGGTTGTTATAATTCGAATCAGGGAAAAACTCACAGATACTCAGGCTTCTTGCCAAATATTACGCACAATTCCATGAGGACATTTTTATGTCGAGGCGTACTACCCGATCCAACATAAATATTTAAACTGTGCACTGCCTAGGGTCGAACCGCATGAACCATAGATGCATCTATTAAACTATCGAGAACGACCGGATCCCATTAGAATAAGAAGCTCAAAAGGGTCCTTGACCCCCACTCACGAATGAACATGTGAGTTACAATTTTTAAGGAAAATTATTCGATGACTGATGCGTGGCTAGAATTCATGATTTTTAGCATTATATACCGTGCATTTTAGGGGTTTTAATGATAAAAATACACGTCATGTGTGCCTAATGGATTTTATTTAATGTGCAGGTGAGTTGAAAATGGAAGCCGAGCTAAATGAGAGCATAAATGTCGGAAAATACGTGCAAGAGTCGAAAAGGAGTGATCTGGGACAAGCCTGGCGTTACCCAGGCGTTATAGCCAAAACGCCTGGGGTGGCCTGGCGTTACCCAGGCGTTAGAGCCAAAACGCCTGGGGTGGCCTGGCGTTACCCAGGCGTTATAGCCAAAACGCCTGGGTGCCTATTTCGGTGAGGTCCGAGTTTTTATGGTTTTTAAGAGTTTCCAAGCCAGGATAGGAGTCNATAAAACACCCATTGTTTTGGGGTTGTGGTTTAGCCATGAATATTGTTATTCGACATTAATTTAACTTTGAATATAGTTTACTCAACATATGGTTGTTTCTTCAATTCTATATTTAATTGCTTAATTGATTGGCCATTGATTAGGATCTATCTACTATCTATGTTATGCTTGGGAAATCCATATATAGATTAGAGAATAATTGAAGAGAGCGCGATCTTAACCCTTCAAGGGAGCGGATTT
>ML439075.1:8983-25430 GCA_005239525.1 Nicotiana knightiana
ATATATATATATATATATATATATATACGCGTATATAATGCCATTTTAATATATACATACATATATACGCGTATATAACGCCGTTTGAATCATATTTCAGCCACTGTGGGTAACATCATCATCATATACCAGCTGATCAGGTGGTGGTGCGTATATAACGCCGTAACCTTTTCCCATATCCCTTATACATATATTTATATATATACGCGTATATAACACCATCTGATCATGGGTCAATGCACATGTATGAAATTAATGAAAATTACGTAATAATCTCAATATTCCTTCCGGATAAACTTTTCCAACTGCGTATTATCCTGAGACCCATGAACAGAAAATAAAATAATTCTCATGGGGAATAAAGAATATCGATACCCCTACTATTTCTATGAATAAAGTAATTTATAGAAACTGTGTATTTGCTCGTTTCTTCAGTATAAGTTGGACCATGCCAAAAGAAAGAAGGGATAGCCTTAACATATCTAGAGTAGGGAAAACTATGTATAATATTCTTGTAGAATATTGCACCGTACCCAGTTAGAACCGCAAAATTTTACGTTGCTAGTGTGTAAATATTCTAGTTGGAATTGTTGAAACTTGTAGGAATTCTAGTGTTCTGTTGTGGTATTCCTTTGTAGGAATTTGTAAAGAATTTGTAGGAATCCTTACAAGACCTCGCGTTAGTATTTGGAAAACTCACATCTAGTTCTTGGTATTGAAAAATCTAGAAGGAGATGTCTTTTGTAAAGAATTTGTAGGAATCTTTATAAGAACTCACATAAGTACTTGGAAAACTCACATCTGATTCTTTGTATTGAAAAATCTAGAAGTAGATGTCTTTTGTATATTACATGTTAAGTTTCCACCTATTTAAAATGGAATATGAGTCATACTTCTATCAAATCTTGGCTGCCACGTTTGGAGATATAAGACTTATCCAAATATTTGGATTAATTACCCACTAATCATTTGATTAACTTGTTAATCTCCCATTAACCAATTACTCACAAAATTATGAATTATCTCAAATTACTTAAAATACTACCCACTTTTAACATGCCTTATTTACCTTACTATCATGGCCATGTGGTACCTTGTATGGTACTAGTCCATAAATACCGGGTATTTTAGCTCGGACTGTATTTTATTCCAAAATGCCAAACCTCGATGACACTCATTTTTTATCAATTTTCTTACCCTCTCACATTCACAAATTTACTTATCCTTTTTTTGAAATAGCGTGATACTTATAAATCCAAAATAAATCTCATTCCCGAACTTACGTCAATTTACTTGTGGCGTACATCCACGTACAAAAACATGGGTGTAACAACTAAGTCGCGTATTTGATTTGAAATCATATGATATTCTGTATTTTAGAGATTTATACTATATTTTGGGCTGTATGTCATGTTTGGGGCCTTGTGCCGACCTGTTTGGACCCTCAGGGGTGTTTTTACTACTGTTCTCACACTGTTTTGATAGAAAATATGATCTCATTCATGATTTATACTTGTTCATTGTTTATTCCTGTTTATCACCCTGTTTTCAAATAATTGAAAGATATTTTGGGCTGAGTCCCCGTGATTTGTGGTAAGTTGCCCGAGTGGCTTGTGAGGGTGATGACTGAGCGAGGTCGAGGGCCGGATTGTGAGGATAGTCATGGATCGGGCTGCACGCCGCATCATTTATATATATATATATTGGATCTGGCTACACGCTGAAGCGAGATATATATTGGATCGGGATACACGCCGCAACGGCATATATATTGGATCGGGCTGCACGCCACAACAGTATATATATTGGATCAAGCTTCACGCCGCAGCGATATAGGTCTTGGGCTGAAGGAGCCCCTCCAGAGTCTGTACATCCCCAGTGAGCGCAGTCGACTATTTATGGATCGGGCTGCATGCCGCAACAGTTATTATATGGCACCTATTGAGCGTGAGTGCTGAGTGTGAGTGCTGATTGACGAGAGATGAGTCATGAGTGACTGAGAGGCTTGCCCGAGAGGCTTTATATTGTGAGTGACACTGTGCCTGAGGTGCTTATTTTCTATGAAACTACTGTTTTCACTCTTCTTTACATTTTTGCCTCTAAACTATAAATGTTGAACCAATGTTTTATATGAAATTTGGAAAGGGAAAACTGGAGTTTTATGAAACTTTTTGGGACGTAATGAAATGAAAGGTAATAAATATTTCAAACGCTAGAATAGGAATTTAATTTAACTATTTTGTGTTGGCTTGCCCGACATTGGTGTCCGGCTCCATCACGACCTTAATGGATTTCGGATCGTGACATTCTTCGGGGTTAACAAAATTTCTTACCCGATATTCTGCGTTCGCAGACTTTAAAACGGAGCCAATTTTCCTCGATTTGGGATTTAACATAAATCGGTGACTTGGGACACCATATAATTATCCCAAGTGGCGACTCTGATCTAATAAATAATCTCATTTTGATTATTGTTACTTAATTTGGAAAAACTCCCTATTCCCCCTCGGGAAAAAGGAGGCGTGACAATCTCCCCCTCCAGGAGCCCAGGTATCATACACGCTGTAACGACCCAGCCGGTAGTTCTGAGAGTTTAGCCCTGTTTTCCCCATTTATACTTTATTCTTGTATGGTTCAGCTCTTTTGTGTTGCGTTGGGTTGATTGGATCGGGTTCGGAGTGGGTGTGATGAGAAATGAGACACTTAGTCTCTTAGGTTGGTGATTTAGCTAGAAAAGTCAACCGAAAGTTGACTTATAGGTAAATGATATCGGAATGTGGTTTTTGTGGCTCGAATAGCTTCATTAGGTGATTTGGGAATTATGAGTGTGTTCGGAATGTCTTTCGGAGGTCCGGAGCAGAATTAGGCTTGAATTGGCGAAATTAGTTTTTGGCGATTTCTGGTCGGTAGTGGAAAATTAGCTATCGGGGTCGGAATGGAATTCCGGAAGTTGGTACAGGTTCATAGTGTCATTTGGGATGTGTGTGCAAATTTTCAGGTCATTCGGCCGTGGTTTGGGTGGTTTCAGCATCGTTGGCGAATTTCGAAAGTTTAGAAATCCTTAGGCTTGAATTTTGATTCGATTTGGTGTTTCAATTTTATTTTTAGTGTTTTGAGCATTTGAATAGGTTAGTATATTGATATATGACTTGTTGGTACCTTTGGTTGAGGCCTCAAGGGGCTCGAGATTGATTTCGAGTGATTTTGGAAGGTTGGAAGTTAGAAATGCAGCAAATGGCTGCTGGTGCAGGCCTTCTGGTGTAGCCTCACCTGTGGACGGGGAGCCGCAGGTGCGGAAGACCTTGCGTGGATGCAAAAATTTGGCTTAAGTAAGAATCTGCACCAGCGAGGGATTTTTCGCGGGTGCGGCGCCGGAGGTGCGTAGCATGGGGTCGTAGGTGCGAGATTGCTGGGCAGAACCTGTATAAGGTTGCCTTCATGAATTTTAACTCATTTCTTCACCATTTTTGATGGATTTTGGATCTTAGATCTGGGGTTTCAAGGGGGAATCAAGTGTATTCAGTGAGTTAAGATACATGGACCTTGTATCTTGTTTTTATGACGATTATTCCATTGTTTGATCATGTTTTAGTGGAGAAATTTGGGAGATTAG
The DNA here is from genome assembly GCA_005239525.1 of Nicotiana knightiana. NCBI lineage: Eukaryota > Viridiplantae > Streptophyta > Magnoliopsida > Solanales > Solanaceae > Nicotiana > Nicotiana knightiana. Next base: position 12,597 of record ML439075.1, read on the forward strand.
GGTTTGAAATTTGAAAGTAAAAATTGAGGAGTTGAGGGGGAATTTGGGCTCTGATTTTGATGTATTTGGTATGCCTGAACTCGTGAGAGCTTAAGGGTTCTAGTTTTGTGATTTTTTATCGGAATCCGAGACATGGGCCCGGGGGTCGGGTTTGGCCAATTTCGGATTTGCTGATGTAAATTGGTTATTTTCGAGTGGGCTTTGTTCCTTAAGCATATTTGATGATATGCATATGTTTTGAATAGATTCAGGGTGTGTTGAGGCCGAGTCGAGGGGCAAAGGCATCGCGGTGTAGTTTTTCTTCTAGTTTGAGGTAAGTAACAAACGTAAATCTAGACCCGAGGGTATGAAAGCCCGATATTTTGTACTGATTTGTTAAGTGAGGTGACACACATGCTAGGTGAGGGCGTGTGAGAGTGCACCGGTAGGGATTGTGACTTGGTCCGTCCCATAGCGACTACTAAGTTGCGTATTTGATTTGAAATCATATGATTTTCCGTATTTTAGAGTTTATATTTTGGGCTATATGCCATGTTTTGGGCCTTGTGGAACCTGTTTGAACCCTCAGGGGTGTTTTACTACTATTCTCACACTATTTTGATAGAAAATATAAGCTCAGTCATGATTTATACTTGTTCATTGTTTATTCCTGTTTATCACCCTGTTTTCAAACAAATGAAAGATATTTTGGGCTGAGTCCTCGTGATTTGTGGTGAGTTGCCCGAGTGGCTTGTAGGGTGATGATTGAGCGAGGCCGAGAGCCGGATTGTGAGGATAGTGATGGATCGGGCTACACGCCACAGCATTATATATATATATATATATAACGTTGTTCCTTAAGCCACTTCGGGCTGCACGCTGCAACGAGATATATATTGGTTCGGGTTGCACACTGCAGCGAGATATATATTGGATCGGGCTGCACGGCGTAATGGCATATATATTGGATCGGGCTGCATGTTGCAGCAGTTTATATATTGGATCGGGCTGCACGCCGCACTGATACAGCTCTTGGGCTGAAGGAGCCCCTCCGGAGTCTGTACACCCCCTAGTGAGCGCAGTCGACTATTTATGGATCGGGCTGCATGCCGCATCGGTTATTATATGGCACCTATTCAGCGTGAGTGCTGAGTCTTTCTCATTTTGTCGCTATTTACATTTTTTCTAGAATTGTTGTATTAAGGAAAAATCGTTTCAGATTCTGTGTTCCGTTAGATGCTCATGACTGTTGACTCTGGGTTTTGGGGTTATTATACAGATGTTTTCATTGATTATCTGCATTTGTGAAATACTAAACGTGTAAGGTTATGATAAATCGCGTTATTGTTTTAAATGGAAAGTTCCTTGTATTATGTTCAGTAAATTGGCTAGCCTAGTACCACGATAGGCGCCATCACGGCCAGTTTAGATTTGGGGTCGTGACACACGCCCCAAAATAAAGAGCCTTGAATACTATAAGAAAAGCACCTAAACCTAACAAGATTAAGTGAATACCTAAAATTGTGGTCATTTTATTTCGATCTTTCTAGACATAACCAAAGAAGGGGAAAAATTCTTCAAGTGTCTCAGGTCCCAGAAGTGCATGATAAATGCCGCCAAATCCCAATACTGCAGACGAAATTAAATGAAGGACTCCAGATACAAAGTATGGAAAGGTGTCTATAACTTCTCCCCCAGGGCCTACCCCCCAACCTAGAGTAGCTAGGTGGGGAAGTAAAATTAATCCTTGTTCATACATAGGCTTCTCTGGTACGAAATGGGCCACTTCAAATAGGTTCATTGCTCCGGCCCAGAATACGATTAATCCAGCATGGGCTACATGAACCCCTAGTAGTTTACTGGATAAATTGATAAGTCGAGCATTCCCGGCCCACCAAGCGAAACTAGTGGTTTCTTGGTCACGACCAGCTAAGGCTAAAGTTTCATTAAAGAGAGTTTCCACGTGGTAGAACCTCCTCAGGGAATATAAGGTTTTCATGAGACTGATCTTGAGACGCCATCCAAGCGCGAATACCTTCATTTAAGAGAATATTTTTGGTGTAAAAAAGGAATTTCTGACACAAGTATTCAATTAGTTCGGACTTGTTTAGTATTAAATTGGAACCAAGACAAAAAAAAGTTTTTTCCGAAGAAGCCCGTGCTTCTTTTGCTGAAATAAGGATGAAGTGTTTGATTCGACATTTCCTAAGAATCAACTTAGTGAAATCCCCTATTTCGTATATCGAAAAAGAAATGATCCGTTGGGGTCATGATTGCTCTCTGATAATGGATCAGATTGTACCAATATCAACCCCTTTTCTTCCATTTATTCCTATTCCAGGGCAAAAATTCAACAATCTCTTAGCCAACCTCAAGTAACTATTCATACATTGTTAAATAGAAATAAGGAGTGTCCGTCGTTGATAATTTTTCCAGTAGCCAATTGTTCTCGAATAGGGCCATTCAAGGATGTAAAATATCACAGTGTGATAAAAGAATCAATTAATAAAGATCCCCTGATTCCAATTAGGAATTCATTGGGCCCTTTAGGAAAATTTTTATTCATCTTACCATTTAATAACTCATAATCAGATCTTAGTAATTAACTATTTGCAACTTGACAATTTAAAACAGACTTTTCAAGTGATTAAATTTAAATATCATTTAATGGATGAAAATGGAAATTTTTTTAATCCGGATCCATGTCGTAACATTATTTTAATTCCATTCAATTTGAATTGGAATTTTCTCCATCACAATTATTGTGAAGATACATCTAAAATAATTAGTCTTGGACAGTTTATTTGTGAAAATGTATGTATAGTGTGAGTACCTAATTTTTGCTCGCTTCGAATTCTCCTACAAATACTAATTTTTGGATGATTTTTACGATCAGCTAAGCCTTATTTGGCCACCCCCGGAGCAACTGTTCATGGCCATTATGGGGAAACCCTTTACGAAGGAGATACGTTAGTTACATTTATATATGAAAAATCGAGATCTGGTGATATAACACAAGGTCTTCCAAAAGNTAAAAAATTTTTACCTTTTATTTTGTATATTTTAGTTTACATCTTTAAATTATATATACCAAAAAAAAATTATTTTTACTTGTATATTTTCTTTAGGATTAAATAAGATAATTAGGGGGTTAACGGATTGGGTTAGTGTATTCTAATTGAAATTGAGCCAAAATTGGACCAAATTAGAAGCCCAAAGAGCCACAGATCCGGTCCAAATGGGGTTGCCATGGGAGGGTCCAAACGACGTAGTTTTAGATTGAAACTACGTCGTTTTGGTTAAGTGATCAAGATCAAATCCTGACCACCTATTTTCTTAGATCCAATGGTCAAGAATTGATGTCATTTGAGGTATATAAGTTTAGAAATCATTTTTTTTTGCCTCATTTCCATACAAGCTCTAGATCTCTCTCTCCTTTCTTATCCTTCCCCTTCCACCGCCTCCTCTCCCTACGGCGGCGGCTGCCTGCCGCCACCTCCAAACACCACCAACATACACCATTCTCTTCATTTGATAACCCTCTCTCCTTATCCGAGCCCCAAAGTTTCAAAAACCCCTCTAAATTCTGTGAAATCGAAACCCTAGATAGCCGCCTCTTATTTTCCTCTTCGATTTCACGGCGAACCGGCCACCATACCCCCCATAAAACCTATATAAACATGTAGATATCTACAGTTTTCCTATAATTTCACCCCAAGAAAACGCACTGCCACCGGCCAGCCACCTCCGGCGGTCACCTCACTGTTCTGCCGCCATTGGCACACCACTGTCACACCACCTCTCCTCTATTTTAACCTAGTCGCGACCCAAATACACCCATTTCTTTGTAGTATGATGCCGAATTCATTGAATTTAGTGTTTGCCACAATGAAACGAGTGTTTCAAGGTCGACCATCCATTACTCGAGATTCCTGATATCGTCTCGTTGTTCGATTTAGCCACAAATGCCTCTGAATTTGGTATGAACTTGAACTCAAATATTTTCATCCATATTTCTGATTTTTGTCGCACCACCATTCTATCATAGTTTTTTGTAGTGTATATTTTTCTAGCAATCCTTTGATTCTCGTCTTTGTTGATTACATTAGTTTGTCTCATTAGTAACATGTTTGTGTTTTACTTTAAGTGGTTAAGTTTGAATTATATTTTTTGATTTTGCTTTAGTTTAAACTACTAAGTTCTATTTAGCCTTCACTAGTCAATACTTGTATTTGCTTAATTCCTAAGTTCTGACTCTGTTTGATTGATTAATAGTTCAATATTAAGGTTTAGTTACATGTTTGTCGTATTTTAACTAAGTTCTAGTTATATGTTTTGGTTTGAAGCAACTAAGTTTGGTATTAATTGTCTTAAAGCTGAAGAGTAGATAAGTAATCATGTATTAGAGTGTATTAGAAGCTTACTTTTTAGGACTAGAGTGGCTGAAAGTATACTTTCCTCCATGCTTTTGCCGCTTTAGCTGGTTTGGACTGCCCTTCCCTTTTGGACAGTCCTTGAAAAGACTATTAGTACACAAAAGTATGTCTTTTGGGCAGATGTTTGGTAGCAAAAGTTAGTCCTTTTGGACAGACTTTTGGTAAACCAAAATCTGTCCAAAAGGTGCTTTTATTTCCTACTTAAGAGCTCATTTTGAACACACAATGAAAAGATAATCTGGATATCTTTTACACTCTAAGAAAAAGAAAAAAAAACTTTGAGAAAAATCAGCAGCTGAACATCCAAAGTTAGCTGAAAAACTGATAGTTTGTGAGTTCTTTCTTCCTTCCGAAGTCGGTGAGATTTTTGTTTGAGTTTCTGGGTCACTTCGGGTTTGAAAGTTTGATGTTTGGTTGTTGATTTGATGCTGGTTGTTGCTGTTTTTTGAGCTGTCGTTGCTGTTGGATTTCAGTTAATATCGCTGTATTTGATTTTGCTGCACCATAGGTAACATTCAAACTTTGTATTGCAGATTTTTATATCGAATGACTGAAGATATGGATCTGTCATGGCTCTTTGGATTTGTTGATATACTTTACATGTAATGGATGTATATTCAGTGTGTTACCCATGTTTTAAGCATATGCTAAAATTGTAGAAGTTAGTTAAGTCACTCAAGTTCTCTTTATGTTCAAAGTTGAAATCATATTCTGTTAAGTTTATTTATTTAAGAAAAATATAAAGACCTCATTTTTAACCATGTTTGTTTAGTTTGAGATTGTTTTTTTTATGATTTACTTTTAAGGTTCACGTATTAATGACTTGTAGCTTCAAATGCCATACTCAACATAATGTCTCCATGGTAGTTGAGTTTTCTTCTCTTTAGTGTTAAAAGTATTGTTGGTTTGCTGATTTTATGCTTAGTAGCAGTCATAATTTTGAGATTCGACTAAATAGTTAAGGTGTTTATGTTGCTAATGAGCTTGTAGTCTAAGTTTAATTTTTTTTCTTTTCTTCTTCTTAATATCATATCCTTTTTTTTATGAATAAATAGTTTGATAACTTAATCACCTTTATTAATTAATTTAAATGCTAGGCAACTAGTAGGTGCACTTTAACTTTTTTCACGGATTCACTTGGCGTAGTATGATGTTAACATTCAATAAATTAATTCAACAACCTTATACTATATCCAATAAATTTAATTAATTTCTAATTGAATTAATGCTTTGCTAAAATCATGGATTCGCTTGCGTAACGTGATGTTGATATTTAATTAATTTTTTCAAATGTAGTAATTCTCCCAAAAGTCATAGCGTGCTAATAATTCTTTGTCATGACTGCAGTTTCGCTTGCGTAATGTTGTTATGACAAAATTAATAAAATTCGTCTCGGTTGCACATTCGTTTGCGTGGTGCGGTTAGGACAATAGAAATAAAAGCGAATAGGTAAAACATAAAAATCATATAAATCATAGTTTGTCCAAAATTAATTCAAACCAAGTTTTAAGTCAATAAAGCGACTGTGCTAGAACCACGGGACTCGGGGAATGCCTTACACCTTCTCCCCGATCAACAGAATTCCTTACCCGGAATTTGTTTTTGCAGAGTAATAATAATAGAGTCAAACCTTCCTTTGACTAGGGATTCAAACAAAAGGTGACTTGGAACACCCAAAAATTAATTCCAAGTGGCGACTCTGAACAATAAAATAATCCCTACCCAGGTTTGTCACTTTAATTGGTAAAAATCTTTAGCCCACCATCCACAACACATCTACCTTTCGAGGGTAGAAAAGGGGTGTGACATATAGCCAAAAACAAACCGCCCCTCAAATCGGGTCAAGTTATACTTGTTCAAGTTGACTCGATAGTGATACGATCAGCTACGCCTTATTTAGCCACCCCTGGAGCAACTGTTCATGGCCATTATGGGGAAACCCTTTACGAAGGAGATACATTAGTTACATTTATATATGAAAAATTGAGATCTGGTGATATAACACAAGGTCTTCCAAAAGTAGAACAAGTGTTAGAAGTGCGTTCGATTGATTCAATATCCATGAATCTAGAAAAGAGGATTGAGGGTTGGAACAAATGTATAACAAGAATTCTTGGAATTCCTTGGGGATTCTTGATTGGTGCTGAGCTAACTATAGCGCAAAGCCGAATCTCTTTGGTTAATAAAATCCAATAGGTTTATTGCTCCCAGGGGGTGCATATTCATAATAGGCATATAGAAATTATTGTACGTCAAATAACATCAAAAGTGTTGGTTTCAGAATATGGACTGTCTTATATTTTCTCACCCGATAACTTATTGGATTGTTGCGAGGAGAATGAATGGGCGCGCTTTGGAAGAAGCGATCTGTTACCGAGTCTTCTTATTGGGAATAACAAGAGCATCTCTCAATACTCAAATTTTCATATCTGAAGCGAGTTTTCAAGAAACTGCTCGAGTTTTAGAAAAAGTGGCTCTCCAGGATCCTGTCGATTGGTTGAAAGGTCTGAAAGAAAGGGTTACTTTTTTTTGGGGGGGGGGGGACCGGATTCAAGGTATTAGTGCACCCTTCAAAACAACATAACAACATTCCTTTGGAAACAAAAAAAAAAGAATCTATTCGAGGGGGAGATGAGAGATATTTCGTTCCACCACAGAAAATTATTTGATTCTTGTCTTTCAAAAAAATTCCACGATATACCCGAACAATCGTTTAGATTTAATGATTCCTAACAACAAATTCATCTCTTTTGCTATCTGAATTTGGTATGGTTATTTGATTTGGAAATAAAAAGAATAATGAATAGAAAAGAATAATGGTTTGGGTCGTGTATCTACGTCCAATCTACGGTAGAAGAGAAGGTTCCATCGGAACAATTATTTATTTCAGTTCAGGGTTCCTCGTCTCTTTTTTTTTTTTCTGAAAAAGAATAAAAAGGGGAGGGGGGGAGGGTGTGGGGAGAGATGACAAGAAGATATTGGAACATAAATTTGGAAGAGATCGTGGAGGCATGAGTTCATTTTGGTCATGGTACTAGGAAATGGAATCCTAAAATGGCGCCTTATATCTCTGCAAAGCGTAAGGGTATTTGTCACGACCCGAAATCCATAAGGTCGTGATGGTTCCGGACACAATTGTTAGACAAGCCAATCATTTAAATAGTTAAGTTAAATTTCATGTTTTAGCATTTTTTGAAATCACTACCTTTCGCTTTTAAATAATAACTGAACAAAAATTTTCGTTAAGTAAATATGACAGGTAAACAATTTTGATTTTTATTGCAGTAAATCCCAAACACTTCCCAGAACCCGGTGTCATAAGTGCACGAGCAATTTCTAAGAATTTATACAATCATTACAAAGCTTGTCCGAGATACAAATTGGACAATGAAATTTAAAACGAAATGAATACAATACGAGGGAGACTCTGTCAGCTGCGGATTGCCTCAGGATGGTGCAGCTCGCTTAAGTCCCAAACCCAGACACATCGTTGTGAAAGTACCTGTGCAATGAAAATGCACAGCAAGTGTAGCATGAGTACGAAAACAACGTGTACTCAGTAAGTCGCCTGCCTAACCTCAAAGAGGTAGTGACGAGAGGTCGAATTAGACACTTGCTAGAGGTCAATTTAGTATATTCAAGTGTGACACTAAGCATGATTATCATAGGTAATTTATTAAAACAGGAATGAATGATATCAACCCTTCAACATATAACACTTTAACTCTTCGTCATTTCAATAACAATTAATCAAACATGCGTGATTTAATAAAATAACATTAATCAACAAGAAGGAACAACTTCTTCCAAAAATTTTAATAACTTTAAAACTCTGTCATTTCAGTTGACAACTTAAAATTCCAGGCCAGTAATCAGGCAAAAATCACAGCAAATACGCAGTAAATATTATGCGCAAGCAATGCCGATGGTCGAATGGCGCGGACCAACAATAATAAACTGTGCACTGTCGAAGGGTCGAATGGCTCGAACCATAGATGCATCTATTTTTTCCTGCTCACGAATCGATCATGCGACGTGGTCAACATAAAAATAATAAGGCTAGCCTGCTCGCAAATCATACCTGCGACTCAGGTGCTCATATGTATACATATTCACATAATAAATCCGCATTTTTATCAAGACAATAGTTACTCCGGAAAGTGGTAAAATTCTTCTTAAAGGAACATGAAAAATAGCTTTTAAATCTTTGTTTTGAAACTCATTTGCCAAGTTTAATAATATTCAATAATATAACCTTATCAGGTATACAATTATCCACGGAGGAATCAATTCTCTTTCTAAATAATTATGAAAGGTACACTATAGTCTTCTTAGGAAATCAATTACCGATTCAATAGCATTTACATCCAAATATTAGTGGCAGGATCACATGTACAACACATAAGGCATGCTAATGGGTTCTAGTCTACTCGGACATGGCATAATTGTAGCTATGCACGGACTCCTGTCACCTCGTGCGTACGTAGCTTCCGAAGATAATAGCACATACTTAATTAGTTCACCTAGGAGGACAATTCCCGCTCACAAAGTTAGAAAGGAGACTTACTTCGCTCCGAAATTCCATAACCGGCTTCCAAGCCCTCTCGATGACTTAAATCGTTGCACAATGCTTCGAAACTATCCAAAAAACGACAAACCAATGAAAATATACTCTAATATTTGCAACAATTCCAAATTATATAATTTTCCAACCCCGCTCAGGAATTGACCAAAATTCCCTCGGGTCCACATGCCCGGAATCCGAAATTTCTCGAAGATATATTCTACCCATAGATTTAATAGCTCAAATATACAATTTACACTAAATTCCATGCTCAAATTCGTGGTGGAAATAAAAAATACCATTTCTAGATTTTCTTCAATATTTTTTTTCCAAAATTTTCAACAATTTTCATGTATAATTCCATGTAATAACCTTGTATTTAACGTAGAAACATGAAGGAATTACTTACCTTGTGATCCTTGACGAAAACCCTCTCTGAAGCTCCTCCAAAATCGTCCAGACCAAGTGAAAAATGAAGAAATGACCCGAATCCCGTCTTAAAATAATACACTGTCCAGACATCCTTCTATGCGATCGCACAAACGCCTCCGCGATCGCATAGGTCTTCTGTGCTGCCTCCATAATTGCCCTACGCGATCGCAATCTCATTCATGCGATCGCACAAGCCATTCCTAGCTCCCTCCAAATTTCCTTCTCCGCGATCGCAGCTTCCCCTCTGCGTTCGCATAGGCCAAAACAGCAACCCCCACATTTCCTCTACTGTGCGATCGTATACACTTACCTGCGATCGCACAAGCTAAAATGCACAGCCTCCGAAATCCTTCTATGCGATCGCATACCCACTCACACGATCGCATAGAGTAAAAACCTTCTGCACTGGCACCAAAAAACTAGCAATCCTCACAAGGCAATAATCGATCCGTTGAGCATCCGAAACACGCCTGAGGCCCCCGGAACCTCAACCAAAACTACCAACCATTCCCAACACCTCATTCGAACTTAGTCGAGCCTTGAAACATATCAAACAACATTGAAATCACGAATCACAACCCTATTCAAGCTTAATGAACTTAGAACTTTCAAACTTCCACATTCGATGCCGAAACCTATCAAATCACGTCCGATTGACCTCAAATTTTGCACACAAGTCATATTCAACATTACAGACCTGCTCCAACTTCCGAAATTACATTCCGACCCTGATATCAAAATTTCCACTTCCGTTCGAACTTCTCGAAACCTTCAAATTTCTATATTTAGCCAAATGACATCAAAATAACCTACGGACATCCGAATTCACTTCCGATCGCGCTCCCAACTCCAGAATCACCATATGGAGCTACTCCCAGGCTCAGAATCCTAAACGGACATCTATAACACCGAAAATCCTTACAGCCCAAATGTACGAAATTCTTCTAAAATGCTATCTTCCATAATATGCACCGAAACGCTCCGGGATTATCCAAAGCCCGATCCGGACATACGCCCAAGTCCGAAATCATCATATGAACCTGCAGAAATCTTCAAATCCTAATTCGGAGGTCGTTTACTCAAAATTCCAATATTAGTCAATTTCTCCAATTTAAGACTTCTGAAATGAGAATTTTCTTTCCAAATTAACTCTAACCTTTCGGAAATTCAATTTCAACCACACCTACAAGTCATAATACCTGAAATAGAGCTGCTCACGACTTCAAACCGCGGAACGATGCGCTAGAGCTTAAAATGACCGATTAGGTCGTTACATTCTCCCCCACTTAAACAGACGTTTGTCCTCGAACGTGCTAAGAACTGCTCTACAGTTACCTAAAATCACTGTTTAACATTTCGAGCACCTGCCCATGCTACCACAACCCGGTTGAGTACATTAGCTCGATTATTTCTGAAGATTTCTTCTTTTTTCCACATAATAAGCACAGAATCCAGTTCCAACACCTGAAATTTCTCGGCCAGGCCTAGTTCCAATATATAAACACCGTATCAACTACCACACGATATACCAAAACATGACTCCATACCTTTTTTGAATTATCACCATGCATCGCAAAATTCATCATCTAACCACAATGACGTTCCCTGAACCTTAATAGCCAAAATTTCACAGATCTGATGCTCCCGATGCACCTCATAACAAATATACATACATCGTGATATAATGCTGACGGTACCACCACAACGGAGGAGATGTGTAGAAATTCATAACCAACTGCATAGTTAACAAATCATTGAATATCTCATCTTGACTAGAATCATCACCTCAATATGATCCGAAAAATGGTATTTGTTCTTTAATATACACTTCACATAACCTTATCGCACTGATCCCTGATCCGATAATCTCTTCTCACCCAGTATGAACTGCTCAGACAACAAATCACCCAAAACATGACCACCAGTCTCACCTGATACCACATCGCGCCAATAGGCCACAGCTCGAACACGATACATAGGGAATGACTCAGGAAGGAACTACTCAACCCGCGCAACTAATGTGAACTTTCCTCAGAAAATAGGAAGTAAAACACAAGAAAAATAAATATAGGAACCTGACTCATCATCACACTGTTGCGGCGTGCAACCCGATCCGAATAACATACCTGTGGCGATGAGCCACCCGATCCACACATAAAATTCACATAAGGAAATATATACGGAGCTGAATTGCTCACTATTAAAAATTACTGAATATCGATCATAAGCACTAATCACGCTCAACTATGTCTTATTGAAAGACTAAACTGGCGCTGCAAATATAATCTGGGGTATTACGGCCAAAGTCGATCCCACAGAGAATTTACGTATCAATTAAGTCTTTAAAATACTAAACTGTTACTTAATCACTTTTCTCAAGACTTTTGAATATCCATTGGTGATGTTTACTAAATATAATAACAAAATAATAAATTAGCAATTAACTAACAATATAATGTAAACAATGATAATTAAGGTCTAAGATTATGGTTTCCCCCGTTGGTGAATTCTTCCTTGGATATGTCTTATAGGTTAATTGGCTATCTCTGTCAATCATGAACGCTCTAACTATCATAAATCTCTCTCAAGTAATTATGATAATTTACTAAACGCACTCTCTCAAGTTACGCTAGCTAGATCGCAATACAGTTCACTTTAGATTGCACCCGAGGTATCGTTATCTCTAATCTAACCTCTAAACCCTCGGTTATGACTTTCGTCTATACTCCGGGAGTGGTGTTGTTCAAGCAACTACCTAAATATGCACTCTCTCTCTCAAGTAGATACATAATAAATAGGAATAGTTAATCAAGGGCCCTTTCAATCAACTATAACAGGAACGTAGTTGAACAAAAAGAGATTAATCAACCAAAATATATTAATATCACAATGAGTACATCCCCAACGGGTTCTACCAAAACCCTATACTAAATAATTTAGCTACTCATGTTATTGAGAATCAAAACTAAAAGAAATTGCATAATGGAAATACAAAGTAATAAATACTAGATGTAGAAATCAATGTTTGTCACTTCTATGGTGTTTTCTTGTTGAATCCTTCGAAATCCTTCCGAATCTTCTTCGTCCTCCTAAGTTGTGTTGTTTGGTGTCTATTTATATGTTTAGGGCAAACCCTAAACATGTGGGAGACTTCTATTTCAACCGGGAAACACTTAACTCGTCAAAACTCGGATTTGGCCGAAACTGGGGACCCCGGGCGTTTGGGCTCTGACGCACCCCTAAGGCCAGGGCAGGCCTGGCGTTTGGGCCCTAACGCCCCGCTAACGCTAGGGGCTGCCTGGACTTATGGGGTAAACGCCCCCCTAATGCCAGGTAGGGTCAGGATTTAGGGGGCGAACCCCTGGCTATCGCCCGGGTGTCTCCTTTTGCGTATTTTCGACGTATTTGCATCCCTTTAGCTCC
>MDKJ01345898.1:0-48986 GCA_005239525.1 Nicotiana knightiana
AACTGTATTGGTTTGGAAATCCCCTGAAGATTTTTCCCGAGTCCTCTGCCAGGCTCGTATCCATTCCAGTTCAGTATGCTCTCAATCTTACTGTCCTATCATTTTCCTTTATCCACTGCATTGACCCGTTCAATGTGGTGGTAGGTTTCTCCACCCAGCCTTCTTCTATCTTCAATCACCGGGATGGTCTGGTGACCATAGATAGGATTGCTTCTGTCTCCATGGATGATCATTTCCTGGTGGTTCCATTCAAATTGTACCACCTGATGCAATGTTGATACTACATCCCCAACGACATGTATCCATGGGCGTCCCAACAACAGATTATAGGATGCCGATATGTCTGTCACCTAAAATTCAATTTTGAACCATGTAGGTCCCATCTGCAGACAAAGACTGATTTCGCCGATGGTAGACCTCTGAGAACCGTCGAAAGCCTTTACATTCATAGATCCTTCTTTGATATCGTACATTCCCTTGCCCAATTTCTTGAGTGTTTTCAATGGGTAGATGTTGAGGCTGGATCCACCGTCGATCAGAATCCTGGTAATGAAGTAGTTCTCACATTGCACAGTGATGTGTAGTGCTTTGTTATGGCTTAGCCCTTCAGGCGGCACTCGTCCTTGTGGAAAGTGATCTTGTGACTCTCCAGTACTTGACCAACCATATTGGCCATTTCTCCACTAGTTATGTTATTTGGCACATATGCTTCATTCAGCACTTTCATCAAAGCATTCCTGTGTGTCTCTGAATTCTGCAGCAATGACATAATGGATATCTGGGCTGGAGTTTTGTTCATCTGATCGATGACTGAGTATTACCTGGCTTGCACCTTCCTCCAAAGATCATCTGGGCATGTCTCAATGATGGGTGTCCTGTTGGAAGCATTCTTGCTAGACTCTTCCAAGTGTTCAGGTGTATAGACCGTGCCGGTCCCTGTCATCCGTTGTGCAGCACCAACTTCTTCTATCTTGAATTTACCTTTCCTTCTTGCTTCAGCCATGTAATCCCAAGGTACATCCTTGTCATTGAAAGGTGGTGTGATTTACACTGTCACCATGATTGGTGCAACTACTTTCACTTCAAATGGAATGGGTGCCTTAGCAGGTGGCATAACTTCAACCTCGAACGACAAATGTGTGTTTCCAGGTGGTGCCGTTTCAAACTTTAATGGGAGTGACGCAGTTACCTCGACGTCTCCGGATGACTGAATATGGACTATGATGGGATTAAGAGTGACTGCTGGCTTCTTTAGGTCATCACCTTCTATGATTAACCGATCGACCTCTCTGGGTCCCAGTCTTCTTTTATCTCGATCATGTTGACACCCCTATGGTCTGAAAGCTGATTGTTGCGAACATTGGGAGCAACATCTTTTGCCTGGATGACCTTCTTATCGATCATAGACTGAATCTTATCCTTCAATGAGCGACATTCATCAATTGAATGCCCCTTCATGCCGTAATGGTATGCACATGTCTTGTTTTGATTGACCCATTGGGATGGATTTTCAGGGGTTATAGCAGGGATAAGAGTGACATAACTAGCAGCTTTAAATCTTTCATACAACTGGTCGATAGGTTCAGTAATGACATTGTATTGTTTAGGAGGTCTACGATCAAAGTTGGGTCGAGGTCTCGGGAAATTTTGGCGAGCAGGGGGTGATTGGAAGTGAGATGGCTGAGAGTCTTAGGTATGATAAACAGGAGCTAGTTGGGAGTATCAGGGGAAGTAGGCTGATATGTGATTGGAGGAGGTGCTGACTGATAGGTGGGCGAGGGTGCTTGATAGGTGAGTGGGGAAGTTCGGTATACCAATGGGGATTTGGGTCCCTGTGCAACCATTATGGTTCCTACATATTTCTTCTTGGATATACCACCAGAATGCAAGGCTTTGTTGGTGGCCTGTAAGGCCTCAAAGTTAGTGACCATTCCACTCTTGATACCTTCTTCAATTTTCTCACCCAGCTTGATGAAGTCAGAGAATTTGTGGTTTTCAATCACCATTAACCTCTTATAATACTGCGGGTCTTGTGCCCGGACGAAGAATTTGTTCATTTGTTCTTTCTCTAGGGCAGACCTGACTTTCAGATCTCCAGCGAGCGGCATACTTGCAAAAAATTTCGGTGGGCTTCTTTTTAAGGTTCTGGATGTAGAACACGTCTGGTGCATTCTCCGTATTGAACCTGAATCGGTCCATGAAGTCTGATGCCATACTTACCCAGTCGGACCACTTCTTAGGGTTTTGGCTGATGTACCAAGATAAAGCATCTCATGTGAGGCTCCTCATGAACAATTTCATGCGAATCTTCTCGTCTCTTCCTACTCCAATTAATTTATCACAATAGGTCCTCAGATGGACCCTAGGATCACCTGTACCATCGAACATTTCAAACTTAGGAGGTTTGTAACCCTCTGGTAGTTCAACATCGGACTGTATGAAGAGATCTTCGTAGTTAAACCCTTCGACTCCCTTGCTTCCTTCAACGCCCTGAACTCGACTAGTCAGCTTCTTAAGTTCCTCGGCCAAATTTTTAATGAGCATATCTTTCTCACTGGATTCAGGTGTGTAAGCAATGTGTTGGGTGGAGTGAGGTAGAGTCTCCACATATATGGGGTTGTTCTGATGACCTGGTGTTTGAGTATAAAGGTGGTCACTTGTGGAGTCTTGTGGTTCAGGGATAATTAGTGGGGTATTTATTGGAGCGTGGAAAGTGTTATGCTGGTGCTGTGGTGGATAATTTGTTTTTTCGGTGGAGTTGTACGATGATGAGTTGTGGGAGGGTTCTGTTTGTTTAAGGTGTTCTAAGGAGGTATGGGATTTTGAATGACATCTGGGACACTGAGTAAGAAGGATAAATTTTCCAAGTTCCGGACATGCTTAAGCTCCCCTTGGAGTTTCAACAACCTTTGCTCGAGTTGTGACATAGCATCATTCTGAACCTGAGTACCTTGATTGTCAATAGCTTCTGTTCGTTCCACTGGCGTTGTGTTTTCCTGTCTGATGTTGCCCAAATCTTCCATTTTGCCTTTGCCTTTGCCTTTAAGTGGACTAGGATGAGGAGGAGGTGGAGGGCCCCTGGATCTTGTGTGATATGATGATGATGCCAGAATGCACGAACCAACCTTTGGGGAGGGGAATAATCAAAAGAGAAACAAAAACAAAAAATAAAAGGTAGCCAAGTCAGTGAGGATCATGAGAAAATATTGCAGTATTTAAACACATAGTGCAGGAATAAAAGCGTGTCCTAATTTGGGAGCCTTGTTGTGCCAGAAGTAGGCCTAGCGACAAGTTGATTTTGGAAAACTTAGATGCAAAAATGCCTCATTTCATTAATGTAAAATAGACGAGTCCAAAATGACACTAAAATAATGAACAGGAAATAAAGTCACTAATGACACTGGGCCTTATTACATTGGTAAAAGCAATGAAAAGGAAACCTAGACTACTTAGTCCCAGAAGGACCTTCCCCAGGATTGGTCTTCTTGGTTCTGTCAATCAGGTTCTCCAGGTCGTGCATGCCCAACATCATGTATACCCTTGCTAGATGCCCTCCTTTGTTTCCCTCAGCATTCTGGCAGTTGGCGACCCTTTTTCTTGTCTTTGCTTCTAGCTCCATCAGACACTGCTCCAAATATTCCAACCTTTCACTAGATTTGATGGCCTTTTCTTTCCACTCATCGATCAGTTCCATATTAGTCTTGTGTTGCTCCAGATGCTCGGATTTGGACTCACGAACCCTTTTGCGCAGATTATTGTATTTCACCTGAGCCTCAGCTGCTTCGTCTATGACCGTGTTTCTGCTGATGCCTGACTCAACTAACCCTGCTATGCTGTTTTCCAACCATGATAGGTAAAAGCGTACATGCCCTGCGTGGTATCTGTGGGGCTCGATGGTGTCCTTTTCTACGATAACCTTGAGATGCCATAGACGCTGAGCTTTACATTTGTACGGGATATCTTCATCCTGAAAATCTGCCCTGTAATGACTCATTTTGGAGACTCGCGGTATAACTTGCTTTCTACCCGCCTGTCTTATGATCATGATGAGAACATAGGGATATATGCCCCTTAAAACAATCAACACCATGTGTGGAGCGTCCCTCGATCTGATGTTGAATTCATTATTAGGGAACCATTCGAACATCCATTGAACCTGGTCCTCGGTCAAATTATCAAAAAAATGCCCAATTCTGTAGCATTTTTTGGTTGAGCAAACCTATTAGGTATGTAGGTCATCCTCTTAGGGTGGAGGAAGGCTATATGATCATTCCACGCCCTTCGTGGAAATTCTTGAAGATATTATCCTCTCTGGAGATGCTCCAATAACCAAACCTGTAGTAGCAGATTGCAACCCTCAAAGTGTTTGGCCCCCTTCTGGCAGTGGTCCAAGGCTCGGTATATGTCTGCTATGATCATAGGGACAATGGTATATGTTTTCCCTTTGATCCCTTTCATTAAGGTTTTGGCTACCTTAACCAGTCTAGTGTGAATTCGGTCTCCTTTACTTGGAAACACCATCAGAGCCAGGAAGCAAATGACAAACACAAAAACATTGCGGTGAATGTGACCCAAGGAAGTAATAGAGAACTTGTCGTGGAAGATACGATAGGATTTGCTATGGCCGTATCGTTCATAGAGATAGTCAAAAGGTATGTAGGACTCTGTCAGGCACTCTAAACCATCGTTCTTCTTCAAACCCATCATTTTCAGGAACCCCCTAGCGGCACGGTTCTCTGGTACCAACAAACATGGATTGTCCTAAGGTAATCCCGCAAAATCCCCTATCTCCTCCAAGAGGGGTGTCATTTCTATGTTGCCAAAACAGAACACAGACCTTTCTCTATCCCAGAACATAGTGGCTGCTTCGATCAACATGTTGTTTGGTTGAATATCCAGTAAAGAGGGCAAGTTCCCGAGGACCCTCAAAACACAGAAGATATGCAGTTTCACTTTTATAAACTCAATAGCAAGGACCTAATCAGTTTGCCTACTGATTTTAAAACCTGTGTCTTTAAACAGTAAACACAACCAAGCAGTGTTCCAGCTTTTAAAGAGATTGATTACCTAAGGCTTTCCTAGGCGTGGGATTGTGCGTAGTAATTACCAGAATTGTTAAAACAGTTCAGAGGTTATTTTACCTAAAAGCATGATGTTCTAGGTGATACGATTATGCATAGATTGTTACTAGTTTTATTAAGAGCAAGACAATTAGATGTGACACTGTTTCTACCTCTTTCGTGAGTCAGTAGTTAAACTAGGCGTGGTTAAGCAGATGTAAACGAAATCCTAGAGCAGGATATCTAATATGCACATATAAATGCAGGATTGCTAAGACATAATTTCAGGATGCACAGGATTCCTAAAGCATGATTTCTAAAATGCGCAAAGAGTTACAGGATGATTGGGACATGTTTTGAATGCACATAGTATTAACTTTATCACCCTAGGAACAGGATTTCTAAGTGGTAGGCATAAAGCATGGATGAGATGCTGAAACAGTAGACATGAAATCCTAGGAACATGGTATCTAGTGCATGCTTGGCATGGTTTGAATGAACATGCTGGTCCTAAAACATGGATTCTAATGCATATAGAAACAATGTAAAGCTTAAAACATGATTTCTACCGGATGATGTTAACAGAACTATATGGCAACCCTCCCCACTTCACTAGCCATCCCCAATATCTGTTTACAAATAATTATTACAAACCAATTGAGTAAATTACATAAATAGATAAAGGAAAGAAGAAGTTAAACTATAGGGAGCCTGAAGAACAGGCCCAGATTCCCAGAACCTCAAGTGCCCAAATGTTTCATAGCCTTTCTCATATCCGGGTGTGTCAGAGTTCCCTAAGGACTTCAAGGGATCCCGGGCAGTGCTCACACCCATATTTCATAACCATAATTGAGTAAGTGCAGTGGGAAAGGGACAGCCTCAGTGCATCAAAGTTCAGAGGGATCTCACAGGAATCCCAAGGCAGTCATACACTGGAGGGGCAAAAACTAAGGACCTAAGAGTAGAGTGAGAGTGCTTGACATAGTTTTGAAAAGGGTTTAAATAGGAAAGCAGTATTTGAAAAAAGGTATTCAGTTACAGTAGTTTTATAAAATAGGAGAGTTGTTTAGCAGTAAAACAATTTTGATAAGAGTGGTGAAATCAAACGAACAACAGATCTAACACAGAGCCCAAACAGGTTCAGCAATATTCAAACAACCCTTCACGCAGGGATAATTGGGGACTGGGGACACATAATACACATATTATAAACACAAGTCTCTTGCAATTAAGGGGTAGCTAATAGTGTGAATAGTGAGACATGAATTCAGGAGTGCTAATTAGAATATAGTCACAGAATCAGAATTGCTTAGAGGGTTCATGGGATTGGGAGATGACATAGTATAGGATTTCATAGCAGCAGGGAGAACATACAAGCACAAAACATGATTGAGCATAGCATCAGGGCAACATAGGTTAACAAATCAATAAGGCATACCAGAACTAGGCTACTAGTACACAAGCATCAAAACAGAATTGAGTCATATTGAATTAGAATACAAGTTTATAAGAACATGCTAATCCTAAAGAATTAAGACATAATTAGCGTACTAGATGAAGCAATGATGCAAAGAGGTAAATTGCATGTTGAACAGCAAAATAATAGATAGAAACAGATCAGGAATATGATAAACTGAAGCAGTAGAAAAAACATATTAGTTTTGGGACTTAAAATTAAAAGCAGAGCATACCAGTAAAGGGACAGTTAAACACAAAGGTGAAGGGGACATGAGAGCATAATAGTTCGCCTTGGCTTGCAGTCGGCTAACCCAGAATAATAGTAAGTGACACAAAAAGAGAGCACAAAGCTTTGAGTGTAGGAGATAGAGTTTGAACTAATGTGTTCGTCCTGTTTAGTGTCAATGAGAGAGAGCATCCATAGTAGTTTGAAACTAGGTAGGATAAGGTAACAATCAAAGTCAGGCAGTGATTGGGGAATCAGAATCAATCAACATAAGATCAATATAAGTACTCCCTTAAATTAAGAAGTTAACTTTGAACGGTAATAGACATGCAATAAATAAGTAAAGATACCATATGACTGGAATATAACACAATAAGGAAATAATTTCAGCACAGTACTAGTATAGAACATGTAATTGAGGCTAGGTTCAGAGAATTCTAATTAAGAAAATAACATAAGAATTAATTTGACAGCATAGTCGACCATAAAATAAGGAAAGAAATAAGCTATGGTCGGAAAATCAGCAAGAAAATCATCATAAGGGATTAGTGAAAGGTATCAATCACATGGAATCAAAGGTTCAAATAGGAAATAGTACTGATTAGGGGGAATCAACAAATATTGCACAGAATAAACACATGATAAGCAAGGCAGAAGGCAAGAATTAGAACCTTAATAGACATGGTAAAGTAAAGATCATATAGAATCAGGGATTCAAACTGGAATATAGTACTAATAAGCATAAACCTCTGATAGTTCGCGAGGTAAGCACGTAATAGGCAGAATCAGAAACCCTGGTAAGTTAAATGGGCTGAAAATCACAAAAATACTCAGATTAACGATGCAGATTCATGAGAATCAAACATGCAAACAAGTTTGAGAGAACGAACAGTAAAGATAAACTCAGAACCCAAAGATTAAACCAAGAAACTTAGGGTTTTCAACATAATAAATCAGATAAAGAAAAAACTTAAACAAATCATTTAAACATAGTGAAAATCACAGAATTACACTAAAGTCAGAAGAAGAATCGTTTTTTGAAAAGAGGTTAAGAAACCCTAGTTTGAAGATGAAGAGATGCTTTAGGAAAACAGGAAAATCTTTAAGAAGATAGTTAAGATAACTCGAATAGAATCAGATCTATTGCAGATCTAAGAAATCCATTGTTAAAATTAGGGTTTCAAAGGGAGAACCCAAAGAGACAGAGAGAGAGAGTCGGCTTAGAAACCACAGGTTCTAGCCGGAGATGGGAGGATCTTCCTCAGATGGCCATGGACGGCCTGAGAATGACATGAAAACCATGGGAGGTGAGTGAACCGCCTCCTGGTTCCTTTGAGGACCTCAAGGCAACAATAAACCGGTGTAAGAAGGAGCCATGGAGGCTGGGATGGTGGTGAGACCACCATAGTTACCCGCAAGTCGACGGCCGGTGAGAGGTTAGGTTTAGCAGAGAGAGTTTCAAAGATGAGAGAGATGTGTAAAGGCGGAGTGAAAGAGAGAAAACGAGAGGGGAAGGGGGGTAGTCTCTAGGTTTAATTAAGGAAATGGGAGATCTGGACTGTTGATTAAAATTGATCAACGGTCAAGATTAGACAAGGGATTGGGTCGGGTAGGATAGTGTATTGGGCTTGGGGTATTTGGGCCATTTTTAATCAGACTTGGGTCTAGTTTAATTAGGCTATAAATGAAATGAAAGTGGCTATTTATTAAATACCCAATGTATATTAATTAAAACAATTTATAAAAATAGCTGTTAATTATAAAAAATGAATTTCATGCGTAGAAAATAAGTAAGATGATTACTTAGTATTTTAAAAATACAAATGATTAATTTCTGGATAAAAATAGTATAAAATCGTATGAATGGGCTATAATTGCAAAATTATTGCAATTATAGCCAAAAGGTGCCAATTTGGCTAATTATGAAATAATTGGGTCTTAATAGGACCAAAAATAATTAATGAAATCAAGAAATGCTTTTGAAATTATTTGTAATGCAATTTTATAAATATTTATTTGCAATAAAATGATGGATAGATCAATACAAATATAGGAAAATTGTGAAAAAATATCAATTGTTATTGATACATGATTTTTGAAGCTATGTACGCAAATTTAAAATATTTTGAGGAAAAATTGGGTATTAACAGTAAATAAATCCAATTCCCCGCATTAGATATGGTAAATAATTGTAGTTCTTTTTCTGCTTTAGGAACTATATTTGTGCTGAAATCTGCCACAAAATCTTCTAAAACCTGTGAGTTTATTGCAGTTCTAGGGTGATATATGATATCATATTCACTGAGTTCTATTGCCCATTTAGCTAACCTACCGGATATTTCTTGTTTATGCAATATATTCCTTAGAGGAAAAACAGTTACTACAGAGATAGGATGACATTGAATATAAGGCCTCAACTTTCTAGATGCCATAATTAATGCTAAAGCAAGTCTTTCTAAGTGAGGGTATTGTGTTTCAGCATCCAACAAAGATTTGCTAACATAATAAATTGGAGATTGTTTACCTCTATCTTCTCGCACCAATACTGCGCTTACCGCCATTTTTGATACAGCGAGATAAATGAGTAGCCCTTCTCTGTCTTTCGGTTTGGCCAGTTAGGGCAGATTTGACAAATATGATTTTAGATTTTTGAGGGCTTGTTAGAATCCTTCAGTCCACCTGGTTGAAACGAATTTAAAACTTTTTTCTGAAGACTTTGAAATAAATCTTCCCAAGGCTGCTATTCTCCATGTTAACCACTGCACTTCTTTTTTGCTTGTGAGTACATCTAGTATCTCCTCAATGGCTTTGATCTGTGAAGGATTCACTTCAATACCTTTGTTAGAAACAAGAAAACCTAAAAACTTACATGAAGTCACGCCAAAAGCACACTTTTCTGGATTTAGCTTCATATTGTATTTGCGGAGAATTCGAAAGTGCTTGATAGGTGTTGAAAATGATCCCCTGCTTGTGTTGACTTGACTAACATATCGTCAATATAGACTTTCATAGTCTTTCCAGGTGTTCTTGGAATATTTAGTCACCAATCTTTAATAAGTGGCTCCCGCATTTTTTAGACCAAAGGGCATGACTTTGTAACAA
Source organism: Nicotiana knightiana (assembly GCA_005239525.1). Classification (NCBI taxonomy): domain Eukaryota; kingdom Viridiplantae; phylum Streptophyta; class Magnoliopsida; order Solanales; family Solanaceae; genus Nicotiana; species Nicotiana knightiana. The sequence continues at coordinate 9,847 of MDKJ01345898.1, forward strand.
TAAGTCCTCTGTCTGTAATAAACGAAGTTGTTTCTTCATATAGAGGATCCATCTTTATTTGATTATAACCTGAATATGCATCTAAAAAATATAACAACTCGTGACCTGCGGTAGAATCAATCAATTGATCTGTATGCGATAAAGGAAACAAATCTTTGTGCAAGCTTTATTTAGATCAGTATAATCTACGCAAACCCGCCATATTCCTTCTTTTTTTGGAACTATCACAGTATTAGTTAACCAGTTTGGGTACTTTACCTCACGTATAGATCCAATTTTTAAAAGCTTTTGTACCCCATCTTCAATCACTTGATTTTTTAAGGACCTTTGCTTCCTTTTATTTTTCTTGATTGGTGGGTACGATAGGTCCTCATTCAGTTTGTGGGTCATCACCTTTGGTGGTATACCTGTCATATCTGAATGCGACCAAGCAAAGCAATATGTGTTAGCTTCTAAAAATTTAACTAATTTACCTTTCATTTCTGGGCTCAGTTTTTCTCTAATGTAAACTTTTCTGTCTGGCCAATGCTTGAATAACATGATAGCATGATAGCTTCAAGTTCTTCAATCGTTGTGTCACGACCCAAAACTCCCTCCATAAAACGTTGTGACAGCACCTAGTCTCTACGACTAGGTAAGCCTAACAAATTGTGGAAATAACAAAACAAAAAAATGTCGCTCGGCATGTATAATAACCAACACTCTAGTAATACACAGTATTCCCAAAACCCGAAACATCATAAGTCACAACTATAGAAGAAAACTAGTACCTCTATACACCAAAGTCCAATAAAAGAAGTACATAAGGTAATTGACATAGGGGAGAAAAGAGTGGGACTCCGAGGTCCGCGGACGCGGCATATATACCTTGAAGTCTCCAAACTGTCACTGCTCACTGATGACGTGGCTGATAAGGAGCACCTGGATCTACACACAAAACATGTGCAAAAGAGTAGCATGAGTAAATCACGATAATACCTAGTAAGTGCCAAGCATAACCTCGGTCGAGTAGTGACTAGGTCAGGTCAGGGCCCACTGGTATATAATAAATAAAGCAGGAGAATGTAGCAATATAATAAGACACTGGAATTTAACAAAAACAGGAAGCATAGAAAAATAGCAGTACAACACACAAGGGTAAGCGTCAGGGGATCTCCCAAGATACAGTCCCAAAGTAAATATGCAAAGAGTTCTCTCGAGGTACCGCCTCATAGTTTTCAAAGTAAAGGTGTAGGGAGAATTCCCAAGGTACCGCCTCGTAGTCTCAAAAGTAAATGTGCAGGGAGAACTCCTGAGGTACCGCCTCGTAGTCTCAAAAGTAATATGCAGGGAGAACTCCCGAGGTACTGCCTCGTAGTCTCAAAAGTAAACACACAGTTCAAATTGATAAATACAATAGTTAACAACAAGAATTCTACCGTTAAGACTGATAAAGATCAAGAAAAAGTAGGAAATCAACTAGGCATGCTGCACAAAGTTCAAATAAGCAGTTAAAGCACATAGACATGCGATATTAGACTAAACAGGATAACTACACATGCTGGTATAACTCAATTAAGATGAAAACATGTTACTACTAATAAAAAATTGGGTTTTACAACAAATAGCCCGTGTACGCACTCGTCACCTCATGTACATGGCGCTCACATATCACAATAGTACCAAATCCTACGGGGATTTGCCCCACACAAGGTTAAGCAAGTCACTTACCTCGAACCAAGCTCAATCAATCCGTAAGAATGCCTTTTCCTCGATTATCCGCCTCTGAATGGCCCAAATCTAGCCAAACACAATTATATATCATAAATCAACTATAATATAATAAGATAATTAATGAAATCAAAACTTTAACAAGAATCTCAAAAATCACTCTAAAAAGCCTCCTCAGGCCCACGTCCGGAATCAGGTAAAAGTCACAAAATATGAACACCCCCACTCAGTCACGAGTTCACTCGTACCAAAATTTTCCAAATCCGATATCAAAATCCGAATCAAAACTCAAAAATGTAGTTGACTTCTCCCATGTACCCCCAAATTTCTCAACCAATTTCCTTAATTAAATGATGAAATCAACTATAAATTAGTGAAATATAACCATAAACGAGTTAAGAATCATTACCCCAAATTTCTCTCTGAGAAACCCTTGAATTATCGCCTCATTCCGAGCTCTCAAAGTCCCAAAATTGAAAATGGGATAAAAACTCTCGATGTCCCTCATTTCTGCCAGCGATTTTGCTTTTGCGAGGGAGCCACCGCATCTGTGGCCCGCACCTGTGGAAAAGCCCTCGCAGGTGTGGACTTCACTTATGTCCAAAATTTCGCTTCTGTGAGTGATGGGTCCCACCAGCATGCCCGCTCCTGCGGATAAATTTTTGCTTCTGCGATCCTCAAGCTCCCAAGCCTTCCACAGAAGCGACTCCATTTCTGCGGTCCTAATCTCGCACCTGTGACCTCTGACCTTTTCTTTCCAGACCGCACATGCGCCCCTTGGCTCGCTTCTATGGGCTCGCTCCTACGGTCAATCTCGCGCAGGTGCGATTACACCAAAATTGGTGCCTTCAGCCATTCCTCCAACTTCCAATTTGATCTGTTAAGCATCCGAAACTCACCCGAGGCCCCCGAGGCATCAACCAAATATACCAACCAGTCTTAAAACACCATACAAACTTAATCGAGCCCTCAAATAACATCAAAAACACTAAATACATGAATCACCCTCCAATCCGAACTTAATGAACTTTGAAACTTCAAACTTCTACAACCGATGCCGAAACCTATCAAACCACGTCCAATTGACCTCAAATTTTGCACGCAAGTTATATTCAACATTACACACCTATTCCAACTTTCAGAATCGATATCCGACCCCGATATCGAAAACCCACTTCCAGTCAAACGTCCCAAAAATTCAAATTTCGTAATTTCAAGCCTAGTTTAGCTATAGACCTCCAAAACACAATTCAGACACGCTTCTAAGTCCAAAATCACCCAACAGAGCTAACGGAACTGACAAATCCTAGAATAGTTCAACTACGGCCAAAATCCTAGAACTTAAGCTTTCGTTTAGGAACTATGTGTCCCAAATCACTCTAAAACCACAAATGGAACCTCCCGACAAGGCACATAAGCAGAAAAAGACACGGGGAAACCAGTAAATAGGGGATCAGGGCTAATACTCTCAAAATGACCGGCCAGATTGTTACATCCTCCCCCTCTTAAAATAATCGTTCATCCTCGAACAAGTATAGAGACATACCTGAAGTGGTGAAAAGATGAGGATAACGGTTGCGCATATCATGCTCAGCCTCCCAAGTCACCTCCTCTACCGGCTGAACCCTCCACTGAACCTTCACGGGATCAATGTTCTTTGACCTCAGCTTTCAAACCTGCCTGCGAAAATAGCCAACGGCTCCTCAACATAAGATAATCCTTGTCCAACTGGACTGAGATGAAATCCAACACAGGAGCATGTAACCCGTCCAAAACTCAAGTAAATGAAATTCGACCTTTTTCAATTCTTTTATCAAGTTCCAATATGACTTAAGCACTTAAAATTAACTAGTAAGGTGCAAATATCGCAAGTATACTATGATTTGCGTCCTAAACTACCCGGACATAAGCATAATTAGTAGCTACGCACGGGCTCTCGTCACTTGTGTGTATGTAGCCCCCATAAATAGAAGCAAATATTAATTCAATTCACCTATGGGGTTAATTTTCTCTTACAAGGTTAGAAAAGAGACTTACCTCGTCTCAAAGCTTACTTTCTGGTCCTCAAATGTAATTTAAATCCTCAATTTGGAGCCAAATGACTCGAAACTAGTCAAATGTTATATAAAACAATCAATACATGTTCAGAAATTCATATTCTAAATATTAAAGTGATTACCCAACCCCAATTGAAGAATTCCTAAAATTCACTCCTAGACCCACGTGCCCAGATTTCGGAAATTTTTGAAGAAAGTTGTTATCCATAACATCACGAACTCAAATATATGATTTTCACTAAATTCCATAACCATTTTCGTGTTTAAACCCCATTTTTATCAAAACGTAGGTTTTTCATCTAAACCCATAATTTCACAAATTTACATGTTAAAATCTATCCATAATCTATGTATTAAATGCCACATTGGGTAGGAATTACTTACCTTCAATATCTAGGTTTAAATCCCCCTCTTTGAAGCTCCAACATCGCCCAAGGGTGTAGTAAATAAACCCAAAAATGGCTTATGTCCCGATTTAAAACACACTGCCCAACGGACCCTTTCTTCGCGAATGCGAAATAGACCTCGCGTTTGCAAAGGCAAACGGCCCAGGCCTAGAAAAATTTTGCCTACACGAACGCGACCAGGGCCTCGCGAACGTGGATGCTTACCAACCCTAACCAATGCGAACGCGACCAGGGCCTCGCGAACGCGGGGGCTTACGAGACCTGCCTTAAGCGAACACGAGGGCACCTTCGCGAATGCGAAGAGCAAATGGTGTCACCCCCCATCCAGCTCGCCTTACTCTTCGCGAACGCGTACCCCTTCCCAATAATGTGAAGCACAATGTTTCCTCCAGCCCAATTCCTTCATCACGAACGTGCCGAATCATACTTAGACTACTCGAAATGACATCAAGTTTTGCATGCAAGTCTTAATCACCATACAAAACTATTCTCGATCTCAGAATCCCAATCAGACCTCAGTAACACCAAAACCTACTCCAAACAAAATTTAGAGAATTATAAAACCGTTAACGAACCTACTTTCACTATTAAGCACCAAAACGCTCCTGGTCAACCAAAACCCGATCCGAACATATGCCTAAGTTCGAAATCATCATACAAACCTATTGGAACCGTCATATCCCGATTCTGAGGTCATTTTTTAAAAACGTTGTCTAAAGTCAAACTTAGCCCTTTTTGCCAACCTTAAGGAACCAAGTGTTCCGAATTCAACCCGAACCCTTCCAAATCACGAACTAACCATCCCCGCAAGTCATAAATCAGTTAAAGCACATAAGGAGAGTCTTATTTAGGGGAACAGGGTTCTAAAAAGCAAAATGACTTGTCAGGTCGTTACATTGTCCACCTCTTAAACAAACGTTCGTCCTCGAACGATTCTAGAATCATACCTGGAGTGAGAAATAAGTGTGGATATCTGCTTCGCATGTCCTCCTCGGCCTCCCAAGTCTCCTCCTTGACTAGTTGGCCCCTCCACTAACCTTTACCGCAGAAATCTTCTTGGACCTCAACTGGTGAACCTGTATATCAACAATGGCCACTGGCTCCTCCTCATAACCCAAGCTCTCATCTAGTTGAACGTGCTGAAGTCTAACACATGCAACCTGCCGGCATGATACCTCTGGAGCATAGACATATGGAAAACAAAATGAACTCCCAATAGACTGAGAGGTAAATCAAGCTCATAAGAAACCTCCCCAGCTCGTCTCAACACCTCAAATGGGACTATAAACCTTGGGCTTAACTTGCCCTTCTTAACAAACCTCATGTTACCCCTCATCGGCGAGACTTTCAAGAGGACCTTCTTGCCCACCATAAACGATAAATCATGCGCCTTCTAATCCGTGTAACTCTTATGCCTGGACTTTATTATGTGAAGTCGTTCTTGAATCAACTTTACCTTTTCCAAGGAATCCTTCACCAAATCAGTACCGTATAACTTAGCCTCATCAGGCTCAAACCATCCAATGGGTGAACGATATCACCGACCATATAAAGCCTTAAATGGAGCCATCTTGATGTTGGAATGATAACTGTTGTTGTAATCAAACTCGGCCAAGGGCAAGAATCGATCCCATTGTCCTCCAAAGTCAATCACACGTGCTCTGAGCATATCCTCCAAGATCTGAAATGTCCGCTCCGACTACCCGCTGGTCTGTGGATGAAAATATATGTTGAGCTCTAGCCGGGTTCCCAACTCACTCTGTACTACTCTCTATAAATTTTAAATAAATAGAGGGCCTCTATCGATATGATAGAAATAGGTATGTCATGCAACCAAACTATCTCCTAAATAAATCTAGGACAACCTCTCTGAAGTATACGTGGTCACAACCAGAATGAAGTGTGCCAACTTGGTCAACCTATCGATAATGACCCAAACTGCATCAAACTTTCACAAGGTCCGCGGTACCCAACTACGAAGTCCATAGTAATGTGCTCCCATTTCCACTCAGGTATAATCATCTTCTAGAGTAGGCCACCTGGCCTCTGGTTCTCATACTTAACCTGCTGGCATTTAGACACCTCGCAACATACTCCATTATTTCCTTCTTCATCCACCGCCACCAATAATGCTGCCTCAAGTTGCGATACATCTTCGTAGCACCTGGATGAATAAAATACTGAGAAATGTGTGCCTCCTCTAGAATCCTCTCCCTCAAGCCATCGACATTAGGAATACATAGACGACCCTGGAGTCGCAGAATACCATCCTCGCCGATAGTAGCCTCCTTGGAACCACCCTGTAGTACCGTTTCTTTGAGAACTAACAAGTGCGGATCATCAAACTAACGAGCCTTGAATCTGCTCCAATAGTGAAGACTGGGTAACGATGCATGCAAGAACTTGCCGGGCTCTGAAATATCCAACCATATAAGTCTGTTAGCCAATGATGTTTTAACTTCAATAGCACACAAGAGGGGTTGATTTATGTGGTGTCCAATTTTTCACGTGCACTGATTATAGAAGGACTTGGTTCTTCTTAGTGTTCCTTAACCTACTATTGCTGAAGTTGTAAATACGGAAAGTAAGGAACACAAGTATTTTTATGTGGAAAATACCTGGCTCAAAAGGTAAAAAAACCACGACCTATTCCTCAGTAGGATTTTCCCCAACACTTCACTAAATCACTGAGCCAAAACAGCATTTACAAAACACATGGTAAACCTAAGGATTAACTCTAATCCCATTAGGGCAACCAGCCTCTAACTGTTGCGACAACTTCAAGTTAGCTCTAACTTGAATACTCAGAGTACCTATTACAATTGCTTCTAGATAAATCTGAAAAGTACAATTTGAAAACCACCTACTACACTTGAACTAGAATAAAAAACAAACACTTGGAACTGGTTCTTCTATCTGGTTCATGTAGCTTCAGGTTTGCACACTTGAATCACATAAGAATTGCTTGCAATGCCTTGCTATTTTGCTCTCAAATCACGTTTAACTTCTTATTTTGTGTATGACTATATAATGAGAACATCCTGCAATATATTGAGTTAGTAGATCAAGAAACAACTAGAGTTCTAATGCTACTCTTCCTTGGTGGAAGAGTTCTAGTTGTTCTCAACTTCCAACTCCTCCCTTATCTTGGATAGTGTTCTCTTTGAATAAGGATTCCTTCTCCTTATCAATTTTGCAACCTTTTCGATCAGGAGATATCAGAAGTATCAAGTTAAGATTATCTCCTTCACGTGCATACCTTATGCACAAATCTGCCCGTGTCTGTGTACACAGGGGATGTGCCTGGTTCATGCCTGAGCTTCCTTTGTCAATCTTCAAAACAAAACTTCACTTGGGCCAACAGCCAAGGACTTAATTTCCAAATCTAATGGCCTCTCCTCTATTGAAATGAATGCCAAGCTACCCATACTCTCCGCCATTATACTCAAGGCATCCGTAACTATATTCGCCTTGCCCAGATGGTAAATAATGGTAATATCATAGTACTTTAGTAACTCAAGCCACCTGCACTACCTCAAATTTAGATCCGTTTGTTTGAACAAATGCTGCAAGCTACGATGATTGGTGTAAATCTCACAGGACACCCTATCAAGATAGTGCCTCCTGATCTTATGAGCATGAACAATATCGGCCAACTCCAAATCGTGCAGCGGGTAATTCTTCTCATTGGGCTTTAACATACGTGAAGCATATGCAATAACTCACCCCTCCTGTATCAATACACAACCCAAATCAATGCATGAAGCTTCACAATACACAGTACACATCCCCGAACCGGAAGGCAACACTAGAACTGGTGTCATAGTCAAAGTTGTCTTGAGCTACTGAAAGCTCGCCTCACAATCATCGGACCAATGGAACGGAGCACCCTTCTTGGGTAAATCTAGTCAAAGGGGCTGCAATAGATGAGATGCCCTCCACAAACCGGCGATAATAACCTGCTAACTCTAAGAAGCTCCTGATCTCAGTTGCCGTAGTAAGACGAGGACAACTCTGAACTGCTTTGATCTTCTTGGGATCCACCTTAATACCCTCGCCTGAAACAACATGCCCCATGAATGCCAAATAATCTAACCAAAATTCACACTTGGAGAACTTAGCATATAGCTTCTGTTCCCACAAGGTCTACATCACCACTCTCAGATGCTGCTCGTGCTCGTGCTCCTCCATCCTACACAAGTAGATCAAGATGTCATCAATGAAGACAATGACAAATGAATCAATGTACGGCCTGAACACCATGTTCATCAAATCCATAAATGTCGCTAGGTCTTTAGTCAGTCCTAAGGACATCACTAGAAACTCATAATGGCCATATCTAGTCTGGAAAGTAGTCTTCGAAATATCCAAATCCCGAATCTTTAACTGATGGTACCCCGATCTCAAGTCAATCTTAGAGAACAGCCTGTCACCCTGCAGCTGGTCAAACAAATCATCAATACACGGCAACGAGTTCTTGTTCTTAATGGTAACCTTGTTCAACGGGCGGTAATCGATGCACATCTGCATAGTCCCATCTTTCTTTTTCACAAATAACACTGGTGAACCCCAAGGCGATACACTTGGTCTGACGATCCCCTTTTCTAGCAAATCCTCAAATTGTTCCTTAAACTCATTCAACTCTTTCGGAGCCATGCGGTATGACGGGATAGATATAGGCTGGGTACCTAGAGCCAAATCAATAAAGAAATCGATACCTAGAGCCTCTATAGTATTATCTCAAACATAAGCTAGATAAGCCAAACAACCCTTTACGACCATGTGTCGAGCCTTCAGAAAAGAGGTAAAACGGCTAGATGCACTAATAGACGAACCCTTCCACTCTAATCTAGGAAACTCTAGTATTGCCAAGGTAACAGTTTTGGCATGGCAATCAAGGATGATGTAATATGCAAATAACCAGTCCATGCCCAGGATGACCTCAAAGTGAGTCATATCAAGCATTAGAAGATTCACTCTAGTCTTATAACCACAAAATATGACAATACAGGACCAATAGATCTGATCCAAAATAACAGAATTTCCCATTGGAGTGGACATATACATAGGAGTACCCCAAGGACTCACGAGGAACATCCAGGAAATGAGCAAACAGAGATGGCACATATGAATAGGTAGACCATGGATCAAATAATACCAAAGCATCCCTACCTCAGACATAAATAATATATGTGATCATGGCATCTGAGGCTACAGCATCTGGTCTGGACGGAAAAGCATAGAATATAGCTGGAGAGCCACTTGACTGGCCTCCACCTACCTGGCCTCAATTTCTAGGACCACCTGCCCTCCGCCTCTCGGCAGCCAGACGGCTGGTGCGGCTACTGGTGCTGTAATCATAGGATAAGAACCCTGCTGCACTGCCTTGCCTCGAGCCTGGGGTAGAACCTCCACACATGGCTGAGATCCTCGCACTCGAAACAACCTCTTGGTACAGTGGACTGCTGACCTGAAGTCTTACCCTGATGGCCTGAATACCCACTGGAGTGACCCTGAATAGCTGGTGGGTGGTAGGAACTCACTAGCATGGCGCTGAAATAAGGTTGCACTGGAACACCCCGAGGAGGTGGCGGTGCTGGATATGTGGTCTTGCTAGGCTGGCCTCTCCCAAACTAACCTCTACCCCCAGATGGTGCACCACTGAACCCTCCAGAATAACGAACCGCTTGTCCCCCGGCATTTTCTCTTGGCCCCGCTGAAGATAACCCTCAATCCTCCGAGCTATCTCCACAACTAGCTGGTAAGAAGTCCCCATCTCAACCTCTCGGGCCATAGTGGCCTGAATACCTAAGTGCAACCCCACAACGAACCTCCGTACTCTCTCCGCCTTAGTAGGAAATATCATAAGTGCATGGCAAGACAACTTAGAGAATCCCACCTCATAATCGGTCACTGGCATCTGACCCTGCCTGAGCTGCTCAAACTGAAATCACAACTCTTTCCTCTGAGAGGGTGGAATATACCTATCCAGAAAGGTACGCGTGAACTGGTCCCAAGTCATGGGAGGAGAACCAGCTGGTCTGCCAAGAAGATAAGACTTCCACCATCTACGGACCCTGCCCTCTAGCTGGAAAGTAGTAAAGTCCACCCCATGGGACCCCAATATCCTCATGTTGTGCAGTTTGTCCATGCACCAATCAGTGAAATCCCGGGGATCTTCATGTCGCTCACATCCAAAGACAGGAGGGTGTAGCCTGGTCCATCTATCCAATAGCTTCTGTGGCTCACCGACCGCAGCTGGTCTGGGCTCAGTCATGGCTGCTGCCACTAGCTGGGCTCCACCCACGGGTAGTGTGCCCGGGGTCTGATATACGACAAAATCATGACTAGGTGCCTGAGTAGTAGGGTTTTGTGCTCTCCCTCCTGCCTAAGATGTAGTTGGGTCTGCTGGAAATAACTAGCCTGAGTCATAGTGTCCATGAACCGTAGCATACAACCCATGACATCCTAGAAGCCCGGTGCTGACATGAAATATGCCGGGGCTGGCTCTACTACAGGCACCATGCCCTGCTCCTCAATAATAGGATCCTCTACTGGATCCGATGGTGGCATAGATGGAGCAACTCTGGGATGTTCTCGTCTCCTATCACAGGCCGGTGCCCTTCCCCGGCCTCTAGCAACATGGGGAGCAACTCCTCCGGGGTCTGGAACATCCACTTTGCGCGTTCTCAACATATGTGAGAGAATAAGAGAAATATACTTAGCATAACATCAACTGCACGATAGGAGATAAAGGAAGAGTAGTTTCCTAACACCCTATAGCCTCTCAAAGGTAAGTAGGGACGTCTTCGCACTGATCCGCAAAACTTTATTAGACCTGCTCATAACTTGTGAGACCTATGTGAACTTAGGGCTCTGACACCATTTTGTCACGACCCAATTTCTACTATAGGTCTTGATGGCGCCCAACGTTACCGCTAGGCAAGCCAACAGTGAAATATCGGTATGTTACTTTCTTTTAACAATTTAGAAATAGTTAACTTTTAATTAATGAATAAATAAGAAGAGAAAAATTTATTAAAATGAGAGATAAAAAAAAATTAAGAGCAATTGAAATATAGTAAATAACCAAAAATCATCAAGTGTCTACTAGCATAATTTCCAAGACCTGGTGTCACAAGTGTATGAGATACTAGTAGAATATATAAAAATACTACACTACTCTCTGAAGTGAAATAGACAGAAAGTAAAAGCAAAACAAAGACTCCGGATGCTGCAGAACGGGCTCAGAAGGCAGCTCACCGCAAAGTTTCGTGGAATCAAGGGTTCGTGCCGGGATGATAACCAGATGCACCTCCCTCAGATCCTGCACGGTCAGTGCAGAAGTGTAGTGTGATTACATAAACAACACATACCAAGTAAGTATCTAGTCTAACCTCGAAGAAATAGTGATGAGGGGTCGACTTCGACACTTACTATGGGCTAACAATAAAATACTAAAATTTATAATTAAGCACAGGCTACATAAATGAAGCTGAAAACTCAATAACAAGAAATAAATAAACAACTCTTTCACTAATAGTAAATCTCAGTTCAATTTTCATCCTTTAACAATTTAACCACCCACGTAAATGAAACAATATCAAATATAATTGGGCTCCAAGTATTATTACGCACGAACTATGCCGAGGTTGTACGACATGATTCAAAATATAAACATATATACCGTGCACTGCCGAAGGTCGAACAACACGAACCATAGATGCATCTATTCTACTGCCGAGGCGTTCATCCCGATCCACAAGAAGAGAAAATATTTTATAAACAACCGATTCAAAGATTATTAAGAGGCTAATATTCAAAGAAGCTCCAATTCTTATTAACAGTCAAGTAACCCATCCAAAAATCAAGTAATTGAAATTCGACCTTTTATAATTCCTTTATAAAGTTCTAATATGACTTAAGCACTTCAATTAATAAGTAGGGTGAAAAAATGACAAGTATAACATGATTTGGGTCCTAAACTACCCCGACAAAAGCATAATTAGTAGCTACGCACGGAATCTCGTCACCTCGTGCATACGTAGCCCCCACAAATAGAAGCACATATTAATTCAATTCACCTATGGGGTTTCCCTCTTACAAGGTTAGAAAAGAGACTTACCTCGTCTCAAAGCTTACTTTCCGGTCCACAAATGTGCTTTAACCCTCAACTCGGTGTCAAACGACTCGAAGCTAGTCAAATGTTATATAAAATAATCAATACATGTTCAAAAGTTTATATCCTATCTATTAAAGTGATTACCAAACCCCAATTGAAGAATTCTTAAAATTCACTCCCATGCCCACGTGCCCGGATTCCATAAATATTTGTAGAAAGTTGCTATCCATAACCTCACAAACTCAAATATATGATTTTCACTAAATTTCATAACCATTTTCGTGCGTAAATCTCATTTTTATCAAAATCTAGGTTTTTCATCTGAACCCATAATTTCACAAATTTACATGTTAAAATCTACCCATAATCTATGTATTAAACTCACATAAGGTAGGATTTACTTACCTTCAATAGCTAGGTTGAAACCCCCCTCTTTGAAGCTCCAAAATCGCCCAAGGGTGTAGTAAATGAACCCAAAAATGGCTTAAGTCCTGATTTAAAACACAGTGCCCAGCTGCCCCCTTCTTCTCGAACGCGGAACAGGCCTCGAATTCTTGAAGTCAAATGGCCCATGCCTAGAAAAGTTTAGCTTACGCGAATGCGACCAGGGCCTCGCGAACGCACAGGCTTACCAGCCCTGCCCTACGCGAACGCGAGAGTACCTTTTTGAATGCGTAGAGCAAATGGTGTCACCCCCACCCAGCTCACCTTACTCTTTGCGAATGCGTACCCCCTCCTGCGAATGCGAAGCACAAAGTTTCCCCCAGCCCAATTCCTTCATCGCGAACGCGAGGGTCCTTCAGCATTCGCGAAGAAGGAAACCATAACTAGAAATTTGGTTTTTCCAACATAGCTCCGGGCGGTCCGAAACCCACCTTAGCCACTCGGGACTCCATCCAAATGCACCAACAAGTCCATAAACATAATATGGACCTGCTCAAACTCTCGAAATGTGTAAAACAACAAAGAAACTAAGAATCATGCCCTAAAACCAAATTGAATCACAATATGAACTCCAAGTTTCCAAATCTCTCTGAATGCGCCGAATCATACTTAGACTACTCGGAATGACACCAAGTTTTGCATGTAGTTCTTAATCACCATACGAAACTATTCCTGATCTCGGAATCCCAATCGGACCTCGGTAACTCCAAAACCTACTCCAAACCAAATTTAGAGAACTTTAAAACCTTTAATGAGCCTACTTTCACTATTAAGCGTCAAAATGTTCCCGGGTCATCCAAAACCCAATCCGTACATATGCCCAAGTTTGAAATCATATACGAACCTATTGGAACTGTCAAATCTCGACTCCGAGGTCTTTTGCTCAAAATATTGACCAAAGCCAAACTTAGCCTTTTTTGTCAATCTTAAGGAACCAAGTGTTCCGATTTCAATCCAAACCCTTCCAAATCACGAACTTACTATCCCCGCAAGTCATAAAACAGTTAAAGCACATAAGGGGAGTCTTATTTAGGGGAATGAGAATCTAAAAAGCAAAACGACCTGTCGGGTCATTACATCGATTAGCTCCATTTATAATTTTTTAATTTACGTGCACAGTCCGTGCCTCATTACAGAAAGTCTTTATGTGAAAAATTGAAGAAAATGTGAATTTTTTCCTTAAAATGGTTTGAGTTTACTACGGTCAATATTTTGTGTAAACTGACTCAGATTTGTATTTTGACGATCCGCGTGGATCTACATCGTGGTTTGGGACTTTGACATATATATGATGTTATTAAACTTGTGTGCATGTTCGGTTTTGAGTCAGAGGAGCTCGGGTGAGTCTCAGACATGTTTAGATGAGTTTTGCTATTGAAAAGTCAGCTGGTGCTATACTAGTTCTGGTGCTCTGTTGCAGATCTCACACATGCGAGGTTTGGCTAGCAATTGCGAACCTCGCTTTTGCGAAGAATTGTTCGCATTTGCGAGCATGGGCTGGGTTTGGTGAATCTCGCATTTGCAAAAATTTGTTCGCATTTGCGAACTTTGGACTTTCGTTTTTGCGAAGGAAGTGGTCGCATTTGCGATCACTGACCACATGAGTCTGCTTCGCATTTGCGAAGTTCTTGACCGCATTTGCGATGGTTGTGTCTTTGAAATTAAGGTCTTCTTGTCGCATTTGTGAATTCTGCTCTTCTGTATCAGTGTTAGCATTTGCGACCCTTGTCTCGCATTTTTTATGTTTGTAATTTCGAACAAGACATCATAATTGCAAAGTCTGCAACTGGGTAAAAGAGTGAAAAAATGGGACTTGGCTCATTTCTCACTATTTCTCAACCCTAAACACTCTAGAGGCGAATTTCCAAGAGACTTTCTTCCCAAATTCATTAATAAATGACTTTAATCCATTTCTTTTCAATTACCCATTATATTTCAAGAGATTTCAACATCAAACTTAGGATTTTCATGGTAGAAATTAGTGATTTCAGTAGAATTGAGGATTTTTGTAAAATTGAGATTTAATCCTCGAATTGGGATCGGATATCAAAATAAATCACATAACCGAGCTTGGGGGTGAATGTGTAATCGGGTGTTGGTTCGAATCTCGGTTTTGACCAAGCGACCCCGGGATCGACTTGTGCTGACTTTTTAAAAAATGATCTAAATTTGAACCTCTTTCATTTGTGGGTAGTTTTTAAAGCTTATTTTGACTCATTCCGTCAAAAAATTGCTATATTTGGTTGGTTTAGATGCTTGTTCAAAATTGCTATATTAAATTGCTATTTTATGAGTTACGGAGATAGGTAAGTGTTGGGTCTAACCTTGATTTTAGGGAATTAGGAAACCTTGAACTACATGTTATGTGAATTACGTGGGAAACGGCGTATATGCGAGGTAACGAGTGTATATGCGTCGTTATGTACTTTCTTCCATGTTTTTGTTACTTCATAATATATCTTGTTTTATGACTTAATTGCGACATGCTTATTTAGCTTTCATGCCATAACTGTTACTTGTCATTTAATTATTTTTGTGTTAAATTGTCCATCTCTTCCATGATTCCATGATTATTTGATATTTGTCTCCACTCGCTTTACTTGCATTATTTGAATTTTTGTCACGGCCCAATCTTCCCTCCGTGAGATGTCGTGACAGAACCTAGTCCCTACGACTAGGTAAGTTTAACATTTGCAGAAAAACAACGAAATTGAAACATAACTCTAAACCATTAATAGTAACATAAATGAAATAGTGATAGAAATGCCACTCGACATATAAAATAACAACTCCCAACAAAATACATGAAGAACTTTCCCAAGACCCGGAACATCATAAGTCACAAGCTTCTAAGAAATTACTATAAGTTTGATACATCAGTGTTCTGGAAGTAGCAGAAGAAGAACTACACAAAAAGGAAAAGAGGGGGACCCCTAGGTCTATGGACGCGGTAGATGTACCTCAAAATCTTCGTAGCAGCAGCGGTTTACGACTAATAATGAGGATGGAAAGATGTACCTAGATCTGCACGGTAGCATGAGCACACCACAATTGTACCCAGTAAGTGCCAAGCCTAACCTCGGCCGAGTAGTGACGAGGTCAGAAATAATAAATGAAGAAGAAAATACATAGTATAATAATAGACTGGAACTAAGCAAAAGGAAATAGAGAGAATAACAGTTCAACACACGAAAATAAACAACAGGGGATCTCCCGAGATACCGTCTCGTAGTCCCAAAATAAATGTGCATGGAGAACTCCCGAGGTACCGCCTCGTAGTCTCAAAAGTAAATGTACAAGGAGAACTCCCAAAGGACCGCCTCATAGTATCAAAAGTAAACATGCAAGGGGATCTCCCAGGATACCATCCTGTAGTCCGAAAGGAAATACACAACTCAAACAATTGAATCTAATAGTTACAGCAAGAGAATCTACAATTTAGGCTAAGTTCAAGCCAAGAAAAGGAAGCAGGAATTCACTAAGCATGTTGCAAACAGTTCAGTTAAGCAATTAAGGCACGTAGACATGCTATGCTAAGCTAAAGGGTAACTATACATGCTGGTATACTCAGTTAAGGTGAAAACAGGTAATTACTCAGTAAAATCGGGTATTTGAAACAAATAGCCCGTGTATGCGCTTTTCACCTCGCGTACACGGCTCTCACATATAAATTTCAGTACAAAATCCTAAGGGGATTTCCCCCACAGAAGGTTAGGTAAGCTACTTACCTCGAACCAAGATAAATCAATCTGTAGCAATGCTTTTCCCACGAATATCCGACTCCAAATGGCCCAAATCTAGCCAAAATCAATTACATACCATAAATATAGCTATAAGAAACTAATCATATCAATGAAATCTAAACTAAATCAAGAGATTAGGAAATCGTCCCAAAAAGCCTCCCCGAGCCCACATCTCAAAATCGGGTAAAAGTCACAAAATATGAACGCCCATTCACTCATGAGTCCAGCCATATAAAAATGACTCAAATCCGACCACAAATCCCTCTCAAAACTCGAAATCTTAGTTGAAGAACTTGTTCCAATATTTTCCAAATTTCAACCCCAAAATCCGAAATTAAAGATGGAATTAATGATAGATTTGTGGGATATAACCAAAATGGAGTGTAGAATCATTACCCAATCGATGTCTCTGAAAATCCCTCAAAATATCGTCCAAAGCGAGCTCCCAAACTCAAGTTTTGATAAAAATGGCCAAACCCTCGTTTTTGAAATGATATAAGTCTGCCCAGTGATTTCTTCTTAGCGAACGCGGCCAAACCCTCGCGTTCGCGAAGCACAAACTTTCCTTCAGCTAAAGTCCTTAATCGCGAACGTGATGCCCATGTCGTGAACGCGTAGACCACACAGCTTGACCCTACGCGAACATGGAACTAACGTCGCTAACACGTAGGCTAATCACCTGGAGCCCCATCTGACCGTCCCTCTACACGAACATGAGGGCTATATTGCGAACGCGTAGGCTAAAGGATCCACACCATCGTGAACGCATAGAACAACACAGCCGATCTCCAAGATACCTTACGCGAACGTGAGACCTCTCTCGCGAACGTGATGAAAGAAACCATAAAAAATGATACCAGATTTTTCAGCTATTCCAACAAGTCCAAAATGATCCGTTAACCACCCGAAATCAACCCCAGGCCCTCGGGGCCTCAACCAAACATACCTACCAGTCATAAAACATCATACGAACTTAGTTGAGCCCTTAAATCACATAAAACAACGCTAAAAATACAAATCACCCTCCGATTCAAACTTAATGAACCTGAAACTTCAAATTTCTACAACCGACGTCGAAACCTATCAAACCAGGTCTGATGAGCCCATATTTTTCACACAAGTCATTTCAACCTTATAGACCTACTCCAACTTTCGGAATCGGAATCCAACCCCGATATCAAAAAGTCCACTATCGGTCAAAATCTCTAAAAATTCGACTTTCGCCATTTCAAGCCTTAATGACCTACAGAGCTCCAAGACACAAACCGGACACCCCCTACGTCCAAAATCACCCAACGAAGCTAACGAAACCGACGGAACTCCATTTCGGATTCATCTTCACACAGTTCTGATTACGGTCCAAATCCTAAGACTTAAGCTTCCGTTTAGGGACTACGTGTCCCAAAACACTCTGAAACCACAACAAAGACCTCCTGGCAAGGTACATAAGCAGAAAGAGATACGGGGGAAGCAGTAAATAGGGGAGCGGGGCTATAACTCTCGAAACGACCGTCAGGGTCATTACATCCTCCCCCTCTTAAAACAAAGGTTTGTCCTCGAATGAGTATAGAGACATACCTGAAGTGGTGAAAACATGAAGGTAACATCTGCGCATATCATGCTCGGTCTCCCAAGTCGCCTGCTCGACCGGCTGACCCTTCCATTGCACCTTCACAGAAGCAATGTTCTTTGACCTTAGCTTTCTGACCTGCCTGTCCACAATAGCCACTGGCTCCTCAAAATAAGATAGATCTTTGTCCAACTGGACTGAGTTGAAATCCAACATATGAGCCGGATCACCGTGATACTTCCGGGGCATAGAAACATGGAATACCTGATGAACTCCTGCTAGACTGGGAGGTAAGTCCATATCATAAGCAATCTCCCCAACACGCCGCAACACCTCAAAAGGAACAATGTACCTTGGGCTCAGCTTGCCCTTCTTCCCGAACCTCATAACGCCCTTCATAGGCGATACCCGGAATGCCACATGGTGAACCTTTCGGTCTGCATGAATGCCACATCGCGAACCTTCCGATCTGCATAACTCTTCTTTCTTGACTTGGTTGTGTAAAGTCGATCCTGAATAACCTTTACCTTGTCCAGGGCATCCTGAACCAAGGCCGTACCCAATAATCTAGCCTTTCCCGGCTCAAACCAACCCACTGGGGATCGACACTGCCTACCATACAGAGCCTCATACGGTGCCATCTAGATGCTCGACTAATAACTATTGTTGTAGGCAAACTCCGCTAGTGGAAAGAACTGATCCCACGACTCTCCAAACTCTATCACACTCGCACAGAGCATATCCTCTAATATCTGAATAGTGCCCTCAGATTGTCCATCCGTATGAGGGTGAAATGCAATGCTCAGCTCCACCCGAGTACCCAACTCATGTTGTACGGACCTCCAGAACCGTGATGTAAATTGCATACCTCCATCAGAGATGATAGATACCGGTACTCCATGAAGCCTGACGATCTTGCGGATGTAAATTCGATCCAACTGCTCGGAGAAATAGGTAGTCATCACAGGAATGAAATGAGCTGACTTGGTCAGCCTATCCACAATCACCAAACTGCTTCAAACCTCCACTGAGTCCGTGGGAGTCCAAAAACGAAATCCATAGTGATCCGCTCCCATTTCCATTGCGGAATCTCTAAATTTTAAAGCAACCCACCTGGTCGCTGATGCTCATACTTCACCTGCTAGAAATTTAGACACCGAGCCACATACTTCACTATGTCCTTCTTCATCCTCCTTCACCAGTAGTGCTGCCTCAAGTCCTGATACATCTTTGCGGCACCCAGATGAATGGAGTACCGCGAACTGTGAGCCTCCTGGAGAATCAACTCAGGAAAACCATCTACATTGGGCACACATAACATGCCCTACATCCTCAATACACCATCATCCCCAATAGTGACCTCCTTAGCATCATCATGCTAGACCGTGTCCTTATGGACAAGCATATGGGGTCATTATACTGACGCTCCCTGATACGATCATAAAGAGAAGACCGAGAGACCACACAAGCCAATACTTGATTCGGCTCAGAAATATCCAATCTCACAAACTGGCTGGCTAAGGCCTGAACATCCAACAACAACGACCTTTCTGCTGCTGGTAGATATGCCAAACTCTCCGCCCTGCGACTCAAAGTATCGGCCACCACATTGGCCTTCCTCGGGTGGTACAAAATGATGATATCATAGTCCTTAAGTAGCTCCAACCACCTCCCCTGATGCAAGATAAGATCCTTTTGCTTGAACAAATGCTGCAAACTCCGATGATCGGTGTAAATCTCATAAGGAAGCCGTACAAATAGTGCCGCCAAATCTTCAAGGCATGAACAATAGCTGCTAACTCAAGGTCGTGGACATGATAGTTCTTTTCATGCACCTTCAGCTGTCAGGCAATCACCCTACCATCCTGCATCAATACCATGCCAAGACCAATCTGTGACGCATCATAATATACAGTATAAGACCCCGAACCTATAGGAAATACCAATACTGGGGCTGTAATTAAAGTTTTCATGAGCTTCTGAAAGCTCTCCTCACACTCCTTTGTCCACCTAAACAGAGCACCCTTCTGTGTCAGCCTGGTCATAGGTGCTGCAATAGATGAGAATCCCTCTACGAAATGACAGTTGCATACAGATGAACTCTAGGGCCTGATAACCCCCAAAAATAGTTGAAGCCTTTCCAATTTGGTATTCTTCAATCGCAACAGATCAACCACTATAAAAGAGAAATAAAAATAAAATAATAAAGCGATACTGAAAATCGAGGGCAGGTCCTATTCATAGTTTAATATGAAAAATGTCATTTACAGGAAAAATGAGGAGTTCAGAAAAATTAACAGGTAAGTAAACATGAGAAGTAGAATATAACATAACGTTGTAAATAAAAATATTGCATAATCGTATTTAGATATCAAACTAATAAATGCATCAGAAGATACATAAGCATGAGAATAAACTTTATAAATATACTTGCATGGTGATCACTCTTAACCGTAGATATAAAAAGATATTTGGTTTTGGCAACACCAATACAACTAATGATGCAAATTGATGGTTGATGGTACAGAGAATACGGAGAATACAATGACACTCTTCCAGAAAACCTTGAGCATCATATGAAGCTAGTCCGCTGAAAGTAGGTGGGTGGTACTTCTTGTACCCCTCAAGTCTAAGCTGCTCCACCTCAGAAGTGGCTTCCCTGTTCTCATGCTGAACCGGATCTACCGGTGGCTTCGGAATAAACTCTGGTGCCTAATCAACCTGGACCCTCTGCTCAGGAGTATGAGCTGCGGGAGTTTGTGCCCCTCCTCCGACCTGAGATGTGGCGGGAGCTAGTGGAATCATTCCAGCCTGAGCTAAGGTGCTGAACATTCTCATGAACTAGGATAGAGTCTCCTGGAA
The DNA here is from genome assembly GCA_005239525.1 of Nicotiana knightiana. Classification (NCBI taxonomy): domain Eukaryota; kingdom Viridiplantae; phylum Streptophyta; class Magnoliopsida; order Solanales; family Solanaceae; genus Nicotiana; species Nicotiana knightiana. The sequence goes on from MDKJ01345898.1 coordinate 30,762, forward strand.
GGCTGGTGCAGCAATAGGAACCTCCGGTGCATGCCCTCCAGCTGGAGCTACTGGAGCTCCTCTGTCGCAGCTCGCACGGGTGCTTTGGTTGCACCGTGTGATCGTCCTCTACCCCGGACCTGGCCTCTGGCGACTCTAGCAGGGGGCTAGGGTGCCTGATCGTCAAATCTCCCGGGTACGGGTCCTGACCATCTGTGAGAAAGAATAGAATAGAGAATTTTTAGAATTTGATGCTAATAATTCGCACGACAAGGAAATCAAAGAAGTATGATTATTCCTAACAGTTTCATAGCCTCCCAAAGATAAATACAGACATCTCCGTATCGATCCGCGAGACATTAATAAATCATCTTGTGACTCACGATACCTATGAACCTAGAGCTCTGATACCAACTTGTCACGACCCAAATTCTCCCTCCGTGTATGGCCGTGATGGAACCTAGTCTTTATGACTACGTAAGCCTAACATTTTGCTGAAATAAAATAAAAGCATGAACATTAACAACTAACAGTAACAATAATCTAAATAAGCAACTGAATACCACTCGACATATACAATTAACAACTCGCAACATATACATAACACTTCCTAAGACCCGGAACACCGTAAATCACAAGCTACTAAGAAGTCTTAACTGTTCTATACATTATTTTTTATAGAAATAAAGGAGGAATAAATATAGGGGGATAGAGGGGGACTCTGAGGATCTGCAGGCGCGGGTAGATGTACCTTGAAGTCTCCGACAGCAGCTACTGTGACTAGTATCGAGGCTGGCGAGATGAACCTGGATCTGCACATGAAAAACATGTGCAGGAAAGGGCGTGAGTACACCACAACGGTACCCAGCAAGTACCAAGCCTAACCTCGGTTGAGTAGTGACGAGGTCAGGTCAGGGTCTTACCGGTATATATATATATATATATATATATAGTAAAGCAAGGCAGAATGAAATATCGCAGTAAAATAAAGACTGAAATTTAACGAGTAAGAAATCATAGAAGGAAATAACTCAGTACACCGAAATACAACAGGGGATCTCCCGAGATACCGTCTAGTAGTCCCAAACGTGAATGTGCAGGGGGATTTCCCAGAATACCGATCCGTAGTCAAAAACAACAACAACAACAACAACAACAACAAACCTAGTTTGATCTTAGTAGGTGGGGTCTGGGGAGGGTAGTCTGAACGCAGACCTTACCCCTGCCTAATACAGATAAAGAGGCTGTTTAAATATGCAAGACAGTGGGGATTTTCGGAATACTGTTTCGTAGTCCCAAAGTAAATATGCAGAACAAGAGGATCTCCAGGAATATCGTTCCATAGTCCCAAAGTAAATATGCAGAACAGGGAGATCTCCCAGAATACCGTTCCTTAGTCCTCAAGTAAATATGCTGAACAGGGGGATCTCCCGGAATACCGTTCAGTAGTTCCAAAGTAAATTTGCAGTCCAAACAATAGAATTCAATAATTACAACACAGAATCCTACAATTTAGCCTAAGCACAAGTTATGGAAAAATAGTTAAATTCACTAAACATGCTGCACGTAGTTCAGATAAATAGTTAAGGCGAGTAGACATGATATTCTAGTCTAACAGGGTACTACACATGCTAATAAGATTCAAATAAGAAGGAAAAAAGGTTATTACTTAGTAGAAATCAGGTTTTTACAACAATTAGCCTGTGTTATACTCGTCACCTCATGTACACGACGCTCATATATCAAAACAGTACCAATCCTAAGGGGAGTTCCCCCACACAAGGTTAGGCAAATCACTTGCCTCGAACCAAGCTCAAATCAATCTGTAACAATGCTCTTTCCACAAAATTTCGACTCCAAATGGCCCAAATCTAGCCAAAATCAATTACATAACATAAATACAACTACAAGAAGCTAATCTAGCTACTGAAATCAAAGCTAAAGCAAGAAATTAGAAATTCGTCCCAACAAGCCTCCCCGAGACCACGTCTCAAAATTGAGTAAAAGTCACAAATTATGAACACCCATTCACTCACGAGTCTAACCATACCAAATTTACTCAAATCCGATACCAAAATCTCGATCAAAACACCAAAATTCGGCCTAAAGACTTTTCTCAAATTTTCCACCCTAAATCACTAATTTAATGATGAAATTAAGGACATAATCATGGTAATTAACCACAACTAGGTAAGAATCACTTACCCCAAACACCCACGCGAGAATCTCTCCAAAAATTTCCTTATACCGAGTTTCCAATTCAATTTTGTGATATGAACTCAAAACCCTTGATTTTGAAATTAATACTGCTTCATCGCGAACGCGACCGTCCTCTCACGTTCGCGTAGACCAACTTGACTGCCTCTCAGCTTAACTCAATGCGAACGCATCCGTCTCCCCGAAAATGCGATGCTCTACCAACTCTAACCTTCGCGAACGCGACCAGTGCCTCGCGAATGCGTAGAACAAAAGACTGGGGGTCCCCAGCTACCTCACTCCTCTTCGCGAATGCGACCCTACTCCCGCGTTTGCAATGACACACAGATCACACATTCACGTTCGCATTCTCTTCTTCATGAATGCGAAGAAAAAATCCTCCTCATCTCATAAACACTCTTCGCGAACCCGAGGCTCCTCTCGCGAACGCGTAAAAGGAAACCAGAAGCATATAGCAACAGATAACAGTTATCTCACAAAGGCCAAAAATGATCCGTTAACCACCCAAAACTTACTTGAGGCCCTCGGGACCTCAATCAAACATACCAACAAGTCATATAACTCCATGAGAACTTAATAAAATTTTCGAATCACTCAAAACAACATCAAAACACCAATTTACACCCGGATGGAAGCCTAAGGAACTTCTAAACTTCTGAATTCCACAAATGACGCTGAAACCTACCAAACCACGTCTGACTGTCCTCAATTTTTACACACAAGTCAAAAATAACACCACAAACATACTCCAACTTCCGTAAATCCAATCCGACCCCGATATCAAAGTTTGCATTGCCGGCCAAAATCGCCAAAATCCTAATTTTTGCCAATTCAAGCCTAATTCTACTACGGACCTCCAAATCGCATTCCATGTGCGCTCCTAAGTCCAAAATCACCTAACAGAGCTAACAGAACCACCAAAATTTGAATCTGAGGTCGTTTACACCCAAGTTGACATCTGGTCAACTTTTCCAACTTAAGCTTCCAATTAAGAGACTAAGTGTCTCAATTCACTCCGAAACCACTCCGGACCCGAACCAACCAACGCGGCAAGACATATTACAGTTGTAAAGCACAAAAGAAGTATAAATGGGGGAATCAGGGCTATAACTTTCGAAATGATTGGCCGAGTCGTTACAAAAGCCTCAACAATATTTTTAGGTTCAATAAGAGATAAGAAAGCATCAAAAGCGCAAAGATTCTTTAATAAAGATCTGGTTTTGATTCCAGAGGTTGGATCAGTAATTATATTCTCAATGGGATGAGAACTTTGATATGTGTAATATTTCACAACCAGCTGGTTTCCCCTTGACGTTTCTTCAATATTTTGTTGCCGAGGAACAGGTTCATAGACAGGTTACCTTGAGGTTTAAGGATCATTTTCTCTTTATTCTATCCCTCATGTCATGTTGCCCTGGGTGGAAGGACCTATTCTATCACCTGTTCCTTCCTCTAATGCAGCTTCAGTTTGGGCTGTGGTTTTATTTGAGTTTCTTACCAGCCCAATTGCTTCATCATCATGTTCCTGCCTCTCAGAAAGAATGTTAGTTTCATCAAAACCACATGAAAACTTTCTTCTACACATATAGTTTTTTTTATAGACCTTATAAGCTTTTCTATGTGAAGAATATACCAAGAATAATCCTCATCACTTCTGAGATCAAACTTACCTAGGGAGTCTTTACCATTATTGTGCCCAAAGCACTTGCATTCGAATTCCCTAAGATGGGATATGTTTGGTTTTTCCCTTTAAGTAACTCATAGGGATTCTTCTCTTCAAGAGGTCTAGTCATGCACCTATTTATGATGTAGCATGCAGTATTTACAGCTTCTACCCAGAAGCTATGGGATAATTTACTAGAAAGAAGCATAGTCCTAGTCATATATTCAAGTGTATTATTCTTTCTTTCCACTACTCTATTTTGTTGTGAAGTCGTAGGAGCAGAGAAACTATGATCTATGTCATGCTCATCACAAAATTCAGCAAATTTAGCATTTTCAAATTCAGTGCCATGATCAGACCTAATTGATGCAAGTTGATTACCTAGTTGTTTTTGAGTTTTTCTAACAAAAGAAGTATACGTATCAAATGCTTCATCTTTAGATGTTAAAACCAAATTTCAAGTAAATCTAGAGTAATCATCAACAAGCACCATTACATATCATTTACCACCTCTGCTCAATGTTCTCATTGGACCACAGAGATCCATATAGACCAGTTCCATCGTCTTGGTGGTGCTTACCATTTTCTTGTATTTAAAAGAGGATCTTACCTGCTTCCCCCTTTCACAAGCCTCACAAACTTTATCTTCCTTGAACTTGATGTTAAGCAACCCTATCATCAGGTCCTTGGAGACTAATTTGTTGAGTTGACTCAGCCTGGCATGTCTAAGTCTCTTGTGCCAAAGGAGGGGATCATTATCCAACACACTTAAGCAAGTGAGTTTATTTTCTGAAAGTGTGGACAGATCCACAACATATATATTGTTTCCCCTGCAAAATAATCGTGTCAGTGGTAAGATTAATCACAAAATGTTTGGTAGAGGTGAATACTACCTTGTTACCTTTATCACATAATTGTGGTACGCTTATTAGACTTTACTTTAGGCCATCTATAAAGTAGACATTCTCAATAGAGTGAGAATCAGTCTTACCTACCTTTCCAACCCTAATGATCTCACCTTTCTTTCCATTTCCAAAGGAGACATTACTTCCTTTGAGGTCCTCAAGTGAAAGGAACGGGTTCTTGCTTCCTGTCATATGTTTTGAGAAGCCACTATCCATGTACCATATTTGGTTGCTCCTTCACTTGGACATGCAAAAGGAAGTCAGGGGTTAGTCTTAGGAACCCAAACTAGTTTGGGTCCCTTTCTATAGGCAAAAGGATGAATCAAATTCGTTTTAGCCCAACTTGGTAGCCTATTCTTCCCTTGAACAAATTCTTTGTTCTTTTGACTTGCCTTTTCTTTTGCAGTGCATTCACTTTTATAGTGGCCTGTTTTACCACAGTGAGTGCAAATCTTGTTCTCATGAAGTGTGAGGTACATGCTTTTGGGATCCCATATAGGTGGCAGATTTCCAAAGCCAAGTCCTCATCTATTGCTACTATGATGTTCCTGTAGCCATGAAAGTGCATCGGGGGACCTGTTCCATTTATAAGTTCTGTCCAGATCATGCTTGACCTTGCTTAGATCCTCCTTCAAAATTCTTACATGCTCATCATTCTTATACAACTCATCTTTTAGTTTACCTACACTTTCTTCTAGAGTGAGTTGTGTGCAATCAGCTGTCTTCTTACCTATTCCTAATTTCAGTTTTAAATTTTCAAATCTAAGTTCTAGGACATTTGACTAAAGTGCATGAACCGGGTCCTGTAAAGCAGTATTTTCACTTACAGTTTCACTAACCCTAATTTCCAGGTTTTAACACTTTGCTTTCAAAATCACATATTCCTTAGACAACTGTTCCTTTTCATTGTTTACATCCTCAGATTCATTAATTAAATCTAGGAGTAAATCAGATAACCTTTATTTAGGCAAAAATTTAATCTTGTCTTTGAGGTGAATTACACTTACCTCGGTTTCCTCATTAGATTCTTCAATGACCATAAGTGCTTGCTCATCTTCATCTTCATCATCTGAGCTTTCTCCCCAAGCAGCGACCATGGCCTTGGTTGATCCTTTGTTCTTCTTGGGTTGAACATGTTCCTTCTTCCTGTTCCTTTGTTCAGCTCTTTCCTTCTTTCATTCAATTTTCCATCGAGGGCAGTTCTTGATGTGGTCATCAGTCTTCCCACACTTGTAGCATCCCTCATTGGTTTGTTGTTCAGGAACCTTTGGCTTGTTGTAGCTCTCATTTGTTGAAGGACTCTTTCCTCTCCTTAGGTACTTCTTGAAGTCCTTTGTGATCATAGCCATTTCATTATCTTCTAGATCAGAACCTTCAATGATTTTAAGTGCCAGGATCCTTTCCTTCTTGGGTACATCCATCTTTATGGTTTGCCTCCTAAGTTCATAAGCAGTGAGATTTACAGTTAGCTCATCCAATTTAAGAGTAGCAATGTTATTTGATTACTGAATGGCAATGATTTTTCTCTCCCAAGTAACTAGCAGAACCCTTGTCAAAATATTCTCAACTCTGTCTTCTTCAAGAATAATCCTTCCAAGATACTTCAGTTCATTTGTCAATGTAGTGAACCTTGTATACACCTCTTTGATGGTTTTCCCTTCCTTCATGGTAAAATTCTCATATTGAGAATATAGTAGTGTTCCTCTAGACCTCTTCACTTGAGGTGTTCCTTAATGGGCCACTTACAGAGTGTTCCAAATTTCCTTAGTAGTGGTACAACTTTGGATTCTACTGTACTCGTCTGGACCAAGTCCACAAACAAGCCATTTCTTGGATTTAGCATTCTTATCCCATTTCCTCAAGTCCTCAGCAGTGCAGTCAGCTCTTGTCTTTGGCACATCTACTCCTTCAACATTTTTCTTCAGTGTAGCCAAAGGACCATCAGTGATAATGTCCCATAGCTCATAGTCTTCTCCTATGATGTGATGTCTTATCATGTTCTTCCACCATGAGTAGTACTGGTCGTTAAAGAGTGGTGGCCTAGCAGTGGATTGTCCTTCCCAGTTTCCAAGTGGTGCACTCATTTTGATCTTCTCCTAAGGTGTTAGCCTCTTTAAGGATAACTCGCTCTGATACCAATTGATGTTTTAGCTTCAACACCATACAAGAGAGGGGGTGATTTGTGTGTTGTGTCCAATTTTTCACTTGAACTGATTATGGAAGGACCTGGTTCTTCTAAGTGTTCCTTAACCTGCTATTGTTGAAATAGTAAATGCTGAAAGTAAGAACACAAGTATTTTACGTGGAAAACACCCGGCTCAAAAGGTGAAAAAAATCACGACCTACTTCTCAGTAGGATTTTCCCAAACACTCCACTAAATCACTGAGCCAAAACTGCATTTATAAAACACTTTGTAAACCTAAGGATTGAGACTAACCCCGTTGTGGCAACCAGCCTCTAACTGTTGCGACAACTTCAAGTTAACGCTAACTTGAATACTCTAAGTACCTATTACAATTGCTTCTAGATAAAGCTGAAAGGTACAATATGAAAACACCTACTATAATTGAACAAGAATAAAAGACAGACACTTTGAACTGGTTCTTCTATCTGGTTCATGTAGCCTCAGGTTCGCACACTTGAATCACCCAAGAATTGCTTGCAAAATGCCTTGCTATTTTGCTCTCAATTCATGTTTAACTTCTTCTTTTGTGTATGCCTGTAGAATGAGAACATCATGCAATATATAGAGTTAGTGGATGAAGAAACAACTAGAGTTCTAATGCTACTCTTCCTTGGTGGAAGAGTTCTAGTTGTTCTCAACTTCTTACTCCTCCCTTATCTTGGATAGTGTTCTCTTTGCATAAAGAGTCCTTCTCCTTATAAATTATGCAACATTTTCGATCAGGAGATATCAAATATACCAAGTTAAGCTTATCTCCTTCACGTGCATCTAATATGATCTAATCTGTCCATGTCTATGTACACAAGGGATGGACTTGGTTCATGCCTAAGCTTCCTTTGTTAATCCTCAAAACAAACCTTCGCTTAGGCCAACACCTGTGGCACCAGCCGTCTCTCAGGTTGGGGGAGGAGCACACACTCCCGCTAATCACACTTTGGAGCAAATGGTTCCCCTATATCAGACACCAGTAGCCTCGCTAGCTGGGGTAGTTCAGCTGGTTGTTGCGGCACAGGCCAGTGACAGGCCCGCCATGTCTTATGAGGGCTTATTGAGATTGGAAAAGTTCACAAAGCTCTTCCTAATTCACTACAGTGGTGCACCTTTTGAGGACCCACAAGATTATCTTGACCACTACCATGAGGTGTTGCGGAACATGGGATAGTTGAGACCAATGGGGTCGATTTTGCTATGCTTTAGATGAGGGGTTCTACCAAGAGGTGGTGGAGAGATGATATGTTGACCAGACTAGCTGTGTCGCCTGCTCTTACTTGGGACCAGTTCTCTCAGTTCGTCCTAGAGAAGTTCCTCCCTACACATTGGGAGAGGTTTACCGCAGGTAGTTCAAGCGTCCCTAGCAAGGCAATATGACTGTTTCTCAATACGAGACCCGTTTTGTGGATCTAGCCTGTCATGCTCTTCTTTTTCTTCCTACTAAGAGAGAGGGTGATGAGGTTTATTGATGGACTCACTCACCTTATCAGGATTTAGATGGACAAGTAGACTGGGGGTTAGATTTCTTTTCAAGAGGTTACTAATGTCTCCAGGTGGATCGAGGTGGTTCTTGCATAGGAGAGAGGGCAGGGGTCTGATAAGAGAACTCGCCATTCAGGTGCTTTCAGTGTTGCCTCGTCTGGAGGCATGGGTACTTTTGGTAGAGGCCATCCTCCCAGGCAGTTTCATTCAGCGCTCCAGGCCTCTTACGGTGCTTCAAGTGGTCGCGGCCCTCATATATCTCATTCTAATCAGCTAGCCTACAGTGCACCACCAGCTCCTATTAGCGCACCTCCGCTCTAGAGTTTTTAGGGTGGTTACGTAGGTAGACAAGGTTAGTTTCAATAGTCATAGCAGTCACAGCAGTTGAGGCCCTCTTATACTTGTGGTGACCCAAGGCACATTGTTAGAATTTACCCTTGGGCACCGAGCAGCTCACAGTAGCAGGGTTCTCGTGCCATGGTTCCAGTACCGGCTGCTTCACCGCCTGCTCAGCCAGCTAGAGGCAAGGGTCAGGCAGCCAGAGGTGGAGTTCAGGTTGTTAGAGGTGGAGGTCAGGTCATTATAGGTGGAGGCCAACCAATTTGAGATCATCCTAGGGACATGGTTCAAAGTGGTGGGGCCCAGCCCCGATGTTATGCTTTCCCAGCCAGGCTTGAGGCTGAGTCATCTGACGTTGTTATCACAAGTGTTGTTTTAGTTTTCCATAGGGATGCTTCAGTTCTATTTGATCCGGTCTCTACTTATTCCTATGTGTCATCCTATTTTGCTTCATATATGGTGTGCCTCATGATTCTTTGAGTGCTCTTGTGTATGTGGGAGATTCTATTAATGTAGATTGTGTCTATCATTCGTGTGTGTACCATTGAGAGTCTTGATACTAGCGCAGATCTCCTACTTCTCGATATGGTTGATTTTGATGTAATCTTGGTTATGAATTGGTTGTCACCTTATCATGCTATATTGGATTGTCACGCCATCACGGTGACCTTAGCTTTGCCGGGGTTGCCTCGATTAGAGTGGAGGGGGACTCCTGGCCATTCTACCATCAGTGTTACCTCTTATGTGAAGGCTCAGCATATGGTCAAGAAGGGGTGTCTACCTTATTTGGCTTATGTCCACGATTCTAGTGCGGAGGTTCCTTCCATGGATTCAGTACCAGTTGTTCGTGAGTTCCCAAAGGTGTTTCCTGCAGACCTGCCGGTGATGCCACCCGACAGAGATATCAACTTCTGTATTGATTTGGCTCCGGGCACTCAGCCCATTTAGAGTTGAAAGAATTGAAGGAGCAGTTGCAAGATTTACTTGATAAGGGCTTCATTAGACCTAGTGTCTCGCCCTGGGGTGCGCCTGTATTGTTTGTGACGAAGAAAGTGTGATGACCCAAATGGTCATCTTATAAATTAAGACTCCATTCCAGGCCCATTAGCCTTAAAAAGATTAATTTTATTTACCTCAATTTGCGTGCGTAGTCCGGGCGTGAAACCGGAAAGCTTTTATGTGAAAATATGAGAAATAGTAATTTCTAGAGTTAAAATTTGGTTTTAGTTGAATTTGGTCAACATTTTGAGTAAACGGACCCGTATATGTGTTCTGACGATCCCGGGAGGTCCACAGTAAAATATGGGACTTGGGTGTATGCTCGGAATTGAATTCCGAGGTCCCTAGCCTTAGAAAATAATTTTTTAAACAAATTGTTCAACTGGTTATTACAAGAAATAAAGAAATGAAATAATATGTGAAATTGTTGGTTCCGGAGCCCGGAACAAGTTTGTTATGATATTTAAGTCCTAAGTTGGTTTGACGTGATTCGGACATCCAGTTGAAAATTTAGGAATTTGAGTGTTCTTGAGAAAATCTTGAGTTTTGAGGTAAAAATCTTATGCATGTTTGGTTTGGAGCCCCGAGGTCTCGGGTGAGTTTTGGGTAGGCTACGGAGTATCTAGACTTAGAGAAAAATTGCACAACAAAAATATGGTGTTGGCAGGCCTCTGATCTCGCATTTGCGAGATCAGACTTCGCAAATGCAAAGTCCTGGGCCAGCCTAAGATCTCGCAAATGCGAGATTTTTGCTTGCAAATGCGAGACTTCAATATGTCGCAAATGCGACAAATTTATCGCAATTGCGATGTCTGCCCAAATTCGAAAGGTTCACAAATGCGAACCCCTGTTCGCAAATGCGAGACCCGCAGCCTGTTAAGTTAGATTTTAAACGGGATTTTCACCCATTTTTCAATTCTCTCACACCCTAAACCTCCATAGGCGATTTTTCAAAGACCCAAACTTCTCCAAATCATTGGTAAGTGATCTCTAACCAATTCCTTTCAATCCTTAACAACTTTGAAAGATATTTCAACTAAAAATCTAGAGTTTTCATGGTAAAAATCGGTTTTTGGGTAGAACTTAGCAATTTCAAAATTTGGGGATTTAGACCTCGAATTGAGGTCGAATTCCAAAACCAATTTCATATCAGGGCTCGGGGGAGATTGGGTAAATAGGTTTAGGTCCGAACCTCGAGTTTAGACCAAGCGGGTCCAGGGTCGATTTTTGTACTTTGATAAGAAAACATAGGAAAACGATAGTGTTTCATTAAAGTTGATTCCTTTAAGCAATAATTGATGATACTGAACCAATTTTGATTAGATTCGAGCGGGTTAGAGGCAAATTCTAAAGGAAAAGCTGTGCTAGAGTAGTGAGTTGCTTGTGAAATTGAGGTAAGTTCTTGGTTTAACCTTGACTTGAGGGAATAGGAATCCCCACTTAAATGCTATATGAATTTACATGTGTGGTGTATAGGTGAGGTGACGAGTACCTATGCACCACTAAATTATTGTTGAACATGGTCCCTTCCCCGTTTCCAATTATTTGCTCACAGGCTTAATTGTTTCAGAATCATTGATGTTTATGTGTCTATTTGGATTCGTTAACTTATTGTTAAGTATTGTTTCAAGTATTTTGGAAGTGTTGGTTGTTCTATTGATTTTTTTATATTATATAAGGATTGAGCTGGATGTCAGTGTTACGATATGTATATAATTGGAGGTTGGTTTCGTTGTGAAACGATAATTGATGAAGTTTATGAGTTTTACAACTTCTGTTTACAATTGCTGATTTCAAAAATATTGTGAAATGATTGGCCTGAATTGTGAAAGTTTTCGTAAATAAACTGATATGTTGTCTGGTGAGAGCGGGTTGCACACCGCAACAAGGAGTGATAAGAGTGGACAGGTGGTATCGGATTGCACGTCGCAACAGGAGAAATAAGGGTGCTATATATATAGGGAGGAGCAATAAGGGTGGGCACGTGGGATCGGGTTGCATGCCGCAACAAGGATCAATAAGGGAGAATATTCATGTTTTATTGATTTTTAAAATAAGTATTTCTGGAAAACTCCGATTTTATTAAAAAAGGTTTCCATACTCTGATTTTTTTACTGTGATTTAAATTGAACTTTGGAAAATTATGTGAGAATTGGTTATAGCTGAGATATGGAAAAGGTGGCTGAGTTATTTTATTTATTGCTACAGACTATTGTTTTGTTTAGTGTAGAATTTCCTTCTTGCTTTATTATATATTGTTCACAGGTTATATTATTAATGCCCGGCCGTAGCTTCGTCACTACTTCGTCGAGGTTAGGCTCGGCACTTACTCAGTACATAGGGTCGATTGTACTGATACTGCACTCTGCACTTCTTGTGCAGATCCAGGTACTGGCCAGTGTTAAGTTCGAGACATAGCTGTGCATTTTCACGGAGACAAGAGGTAGATCTGCTGGCATTCGCAGACTCCTGGAATCTTCTCTACACTATTTAGTTTATGTTTTATTTCATTCAAAACAGAGATATTTTTCTTCCAGCCAAATACTTGTAGCATTCATTAGTAGTTCGTGAGTTGTGACACCAGAACCTGGGCAGATATATAGTTGGTAATAGTTCGTGGTTCGTTTCATTTTATCTAATATTATTCATGAAGTCATTTATTGGAAAGCATTAGATTTATTTGTTTTATTTTAAGATTTCTATTGTGTTAAGTAAACTTTTAAAGGAAATGGTTAGTAAATTTTTAACATCGGCTTGCCTAGCAAGTATTGTGTTAGGCGCCATCTTGATCCCGTGGGTTAAAAATTTGGGTCGTGACAACAAGATGGATCGATGAGGATGTGCATAGATTATCGACGGTTGAACAAAGTCACCATCAAGAACAAATATTTATTGCCGAGGATTGATGACTTATTTGATCAGCTTCAGGGTGCCAAGGTGTTTTCGAAGATTGATTTGAGTTCTGGCTACCATCAGTTGAAGATTACGGCATTTGATGTCCCTAAGACAGCTTTTCGGACTCGTTACGGGCATTATGAGTTTCTAGTGATGTCATTTGGGTTGACAAATGCCCCAACAACATTTATGGATTGGATGAACCGGGTATTCAAGCCATGTTTGGATTCTTTTGTATTGTGTTTATTGACGCTATCTTGATGTACACCCGCAGTCAAGAGGAGCATGAGCAGCATCTTCGGATTGTACTTCAGACTCTAAAGGATAGCCAATTATATGCCAAGTTTTCAAAGTGCGAGTTTTGGTTGGACTCAGTCGCTTTCTTGGGGCACGTCGTATCGGCAGAGAGCATTCAGGTGGATCCTAAGACGATTGAGGCAGTTCAGAACTAGCCTAGACCCGCTTCAACTACGGAGATCCGAATTTTCTTGGGTTTGGCCGGTTATTACCGATAGTTTGTGGAGGGGTATTCATCTATAAAAGCCCCATTGACCAGATTGACCCAGAAGGGTGACCCATTTAGATGATCAGATGAGTGTGAGGTGAGCTTTTAGAAGCTCAAGACTGCTTTGACTACAACACCAGTGTTGGTGTTTCCCACAGGTTCAGGATCTTACACGGTATATTCTGATAAATCTCGTATTGCAGTATTGATGCAGGATGACAGGGTGATCGCATATGCATCACGGCAATTGAAGTTTCATGAGAAAAATTACCATGTTCATAACTTAGAGTTGGCCGGCCGTTGTTCATGCGCTGAAGATTTGGAGGCACTATCTTTACGGCGTGTCGTGCGAGGTTTTCACGAATTATCAGAGTCTACAATATTTGTTCAAACAAATGGATCTCAATTTGAGGCAGATGAGGTGGTTGGAGCTATTTAAAGACTATGGTATCACCATCTTGTATCATCCTGGGAAGGCCAATATGGTGGCTGATGCCTTGAGTAGAAAGACAACGAGTATGGGTAGCCTGCGTACATTCCAGTCGGTGAGAGACCGCTTGCATCAGATGTTAAGGATTTGGCCAATCAGTTTGTGAGGTTGGATGTTTCAGAGTCCAGTCTTATTCTAGCTTGTATAGTTGCTCGGTCATCCTTGAGCGCATCAGGGAGCGGCAGTATGATGACCCTCATTTGTTTGTCCTTAGGGACACAGTGAGGCACGGTGGTGCCAAGCAGGTTACTGTTGGAGATGATAGAGTTTTGATGATGCAGGGTCGTATTTGTGTGCCCAATATAGATGGACTTCGTGAGTTGATTCTTGAGGAGGCCCACAGTTCCCGATATTCTATTCATCTAGGTACCGCCAAGATGTATCAGGACTTGCGGTAGCATTACTGGTGGAGAAGGACGAAGAAGGACATAGTTGCATATGTAGCTCGGTGTCTAAATTATCAACAAGTAAAGTGTGAGCATCAGAGACTTGGCGAGATGCTTCAGAAGTTAGAGATTCCTGAGTGGAAGTGGGAGCGTATCACTATGGATTTTGTTGTCAGACTTAGAGGAAGTTCGATGCGATATGGATTATTTTGGATAGGCTGACCAAGTCAGCGCATTTCATCCATGTGCCAGTTACCTATGATTTAGAGCGGTCAACTGAGATCTACATCCGCGAGATTGTCCTTATTCACGGTGTGTCCGTGTCTATCATTTCTGATCGAGGTACACAATTCACCTCGCACTTCTGGAGAGCAGTACAACGCGAGTTGGGCACGCAGGTTGATTTGAGAACAACATTTCATCCTCAGATGGACAGACAGTTCGAGCTTACTATTCAGATATTGGAGGATATATTTCGCTCTTCTGTTATGGATTTCAAGGATTCATGGGATCAGTTCTTGCCACTTGTGGAGTTTGCCTACAACAACAGCTACCGATCGAGCATTTAGATGGCCCCCTATGAGGCATTATACGGGAGTCAGTACCAATCGCCAGTCGGATGGTTCAAGACGGGGAAGGCTCAGTTGTTGGGTACAGGAGGCCTTGGATAAGGTCAAGATTATTCAGGATCGACTTCGCATAGCTCAATCTAGGCATAAGAGTTATACCGACCGTCGATTTCGTGATGTTTCATTCATGGTCGGGGAGAGAGTATTGCTTCGGGTTTCACCCATGAAGGGTGTGATGATGTTCGAAAATAAGAGCAAGTTGAGCCCTAGGTACATCAGACCCTTTGAGATTCTGGAGAGAGTGGGTGAGGTAACTTACAGGCTCACATTTCCACCTAGTTTATTAGCAGTCCATCGGTGTTCCATGTGTTCATGCTTCGGAAATATCACGATATCCGTCCCATGTGTTAGATTTTAGCTCAATCCAATTGGACAAGGATTTGACTTATGAGGAGGAGTCGATGACTATTCTATCCAGGCAGGTTCGACAATTGAGGTCAAAGAGTTATCCTTCAGTTCGAGTGCAGTGGAGAGGTTAGTCGATTGAGATAGCTACTTAGGAGTCCGAGTTAGACATGCGGAGTAGATATCCACACCTTTTCAAAAGTCCAGGTACTTTTCTATGTCCGTTCGAGGACGAATGTTTATTTTAGAAATGAAGAATGTGATGACCCGATAGGTCATCTAGAGTTTTAAACCCTAATTCTTTATTTCGAAGCCTCTTATAGCTTCTTTGAGCCTTCCTCGATTTGCGGGCAATTCAAGTATTTTTCAGGAAGGCTTTTATGTTAAAAGTTGATAAAATATGAAAATTTGCCTTAAAATCTATTTGAGTTGACTTCGATTAATATTTTGAGAAAATGGACCCGGATATGAGTTTTGACAGTCCCGATGGGTCTGTATTGTGATTTGGGACCAAGGCGTATGCCCGAAGTCGAATTCGGAGGTCCCTAACTCGAGTTATCGCTTTTGTCGAAATTTTGAAGTTTAAAGGCTTAATGAATTTTATGATTTGACCAATGTTTGACTTAGTTGATACCGGATCTATATTTTGGTTCCGGAACTCGGTAGAGGTCCATTATTATATTTATGGCTTGTCTGCCAAATTTGGTGGAAATTGGGGGTTTGGGTAGAATTAGGGATTTTTGTAAAATTAAAATTTAGACCCCAAATTGAGGTCGGATTTCAAAACAAATTACGTAACCGGGCTCGGGAGTGAATGGGTAATCGGGTTTGGTCCGAATTTCAGGTTTGGAGCAAGCGGGGCCGGGAGTTGACTTTTGTTGACTTTTTCAATAATGACCTAAATTGAACCTTTTTCATTCGTGAGTAGTTCCTAAGGATTATTTTGAATCGTTTGGTTGATAATTTGCTAGATTTTGTGGGTTCGGAGGCTTGTTTGTAAGGCAAAGATGTAGTTGAGCTTTGAGTTAATCTTTGGGAGCAAGGTAAATATCGTGGTTAACCTTGACTTGAGGGATTAGGACTTGTTTGCTACGTGCTACTTGTTTAAATATTGGGTTCAACATATATGTGAAGTAACGAGTACTTATGTTGTCACGACCCAAAATCCATTAAAGGTCGTGATGGCGCCGGACACCATTATCAGGCAACATTTCAATATTTTTTAAATCATTTCTTTTTTTACATTTAACAATAAATAATGAACTTCACCGAGTAAATAAATATGTCTTTAACCATTTTTCAATACTCACTAATCCCATATACATCCCAGAACCCGGTGTCACAAGTGCATGAGCAATTTCTAGAAAATAAAATATAATACAATAACCGTCCGGAATACAATTGAACAGTAGAGAAAATACAATACAATACTAAGAAGGAGACTCTATTGGCTGCGATCATCTCGAGACGTGCAACTCACCTAAGTTTCTATATCAACCATGCCGCTGTGTCAAACTAGGCCACTAGACATACATGTGCATGTGCAATAAAATGCACAACAAGTGTAGTATGAGTACAAAAATAACGTGTACCCAGTAAGTATCCCGCCTAACCTCGAAGAGGTAGTGACAAAAGGTCGACTTCGACGCTTACTAGTGGTCCAAATATTGAAGTACCAAAATGTGCACAAGTATGAATTTATAAGGTAATTTTAAACTCGATAAACAAGAAGCAGGTAAACAATTCCTTTAATAATAAGAGATTTTCCAAAAGTTCATATTTCATTATTTAACAATTCATCTCAAGACAAGGAAGAAATATCATTACTCATAAATTTGCAAGGCAGCAATACAATGCGCAAATCATGCCGAGGACGTACGGCCCAATCCAACAAAATAATAAAATGTGCACTGCCGAAGGGTCGAACGACGCAATCCATAGATGCATCTATTAACCTGCCGAGGCGAACGACCCGCTCCCATGAGAGTAGTGGAAAGGATCACCCCGCTCGCGGAATATAATTGTGAAGCGGTTACATATAAATAAAGAGTTACCCCGCTCGCAAATCATACATGCGATGCAGGTACTCGTAGATACACACATTCAAACAGTCAATTAACACTTCATCACGAAAATAATTACGCAGGAAATTTACAAATTTCTCCTTTAACAGTTAAGAAAATAATGTTTAATTTTTTAAATTCATTTGCCAAGTTCGATATGATTTAAAATTTTTAATGACAATAAGTTACAAGTACGGCAAGTAAGCATGCTTTTGGATCCTAGACTACTCGGACTTAAGCATTATAGTAGCTACGCACGGACTCTCGTCACCTCGTGCATACGTAGCCCCCTACAAATAGTAGTACATAATTAATTATTTTACCTATGTGGATAATTCCCTCTTACAAGGTTAGAAAGGAGACTTACCTCGCTCTGAAGCCCACTTTCCGGTCTAAGATTATGCTCAAACCCTCAATTCGGTGCGGAACAATCTAAAACTAATGAAATAGTATATACACTAATCAATACATGTTCAAAAATTCATATTCCAACTATTAATGTGATTACCCAACCCTAAATGTAAGATTCCTAAAATTCACCCCGGGCCCACGTGCCCTGATTCCGGAAATTTTCGAAGAAAGTTGTTATCTGATGCGAGGCTAGAATTCATGGTTTAACATGTTATATGCCTTACATTTCATGTGCGTTAATGATAAAAATACACTTTTTATGTGCATAATAGAGTCTATTTCATGTGTAGGTGAATTGGAGATGGAAACCGAGCTAAATGGATGCAAATACATCAAAAATACGCTCAAGAGGCGAGGAGGAGTGCACCGGGCTATAGCCGGGCGCCAGAGCCTAAACGCCTGACCCTGCCTGGTGTTAGCCATGCATTAGAGCTGAAACGCCTGACCCTGCCTGGCGTTAGCCAGGCCTTAGAGCTGAAACGCCGGCCTTAGCCAGACGTTAAGGCCCAAACGCCAGGTCCCAAGTTCGGTCAATTCTGAGTTTTGACGAGTTTAAGTGTTTCCCGGTTGGAATTGAAGTCTCCTACACGTTTAGGGTTCGTCCTAAACATATAAATAGACCCCGTAAACACAACTGGAGGGAGGAATTCGGAGAATTCGAAGGATTCAAAGGATTCAAGAGAGAAAACCATTGAAGTGACAAAACATTGATTTCTACATCTTTTATTCATTACTTTGTA
>MDKJ01161385.1:0-23054 GCA_005239525.1 Nicotiana knightiana
CATAGAACAATTCTCCACCCCACACACGCGCCTCAAAATACTCTACGCGATCGCAGAAATACCAACGCGATCGCACTGCCTATCCTGACCAACCTACGCGATCGCAATCCTAACCACGCGATTGCATAGAATAAAATGCCTGCCCCACTATATAACTCTACGCGATCGCAAACATCCTCACGCGATCGCGCAGAAGCAAACCAGAACCACACACCAGAAGAAATTAGCCTAGTTCTCAAGCCAAGAATTGGTTCGTTAACCACCAGAAACACACCCGAAGCCCTCGGGACCTCAAAAAAACATACCAGTATATCCCATAACATCATTCAAACATAGTCGAGCCTTTGAAACACTAAAAACAACGCAACAACACCAAAATCGCATCAAATTCAAGCCTATGAACTTTGGAACTTCCAAATTTTGCCAACAACGCCGAAACCAACTAAAACACCTCCGATTGACCTGAAATTTTGCAGACATATTCAAAATGACATTAAGAACCTTCTCCAACTTCCGGAATTCCATTCTGACCCCGATAACCTATTTTCCACTGCCGACTGAAAATCGCCAAAAACTAACTTTCGCCAATTCAAGCCTAATTCTACATCGGACATGAAAACTTCATTCCGAACGTACTCCTAAGTCCCGAATCACCTAACGAAGCTATCCGAGCCATAAAATCCGCATTCCGAGGTCGTTCACCAATAGGTCAACTCTCAGTTGACTTCCTCAACTATAAGGCTACTTTAAAAGACTAAATGCCTAAATTCTCACCATAACCACTCTGGACCCAAACCAACTGACTCAACACAACAAGGACAGGATAGCAATATATAACAAATGTAGAAATGGGGAAAACGGGGTAAATCTCACGGAACGACTGCCCAGGTCGTTACAGCATAGTTGTCCTCAAATGGGGCAGTTATCTGCTTGTGTATGCGACCATTATGCGGTCCGCATACACGTTATGCAATCGCATAATGCCTACTTTCTGGAAAATTTTATTCTTTAAGTCCCGGGGTACTTTTTACTCAAATTAGGTCCGTTTTAAAAATGTCCACAGTAAAAACAACTTGGAGACTCATTCGGGCATTATTTTAAACAAGAAAATTTTACGGGTATTTACATCCTCCCCTCCCCCCCCCCCTAAAATCATTCGTCCTCGAATGAGGATTTTTGGAAATCATTTGGTTTTGAAAACATGATATGCAGCTTCCAGATTTTCACTAACCCCAATATTTTCAGAAAATTTCGCCAAAGTTTCCTTTGTAATTAAGCCTATCTACCTGACAGAGAGCCCCCGAAACACATTTCCAAGCATCATTACACAGTTTTTTTGGTTATTCAATAACTAGCACGCAACGTTGTTACCTCAACAAATTGTATATATTCAATCACTCTAACAACTACACATGGCTCTTTATTCTTATACCACAAATTTGCACATGATTCACATTCTTGCACATAACTTGGTCATTTTAATGAGTCCCATACAACCCAATCACCTCAATACACCATATTCATTTCAATTAATCATTATCAACCTACACTACTATTAATCACTTGCCTAACACATAAGTCCACAAAACATTCATTTACCTCAACGGTTGCACACTACCCAAATAGTAACAGCGGGTTCAGTTTTAGCACACATTGGAAAATTACAACAATAAGGAAATTAGGGGAAGATGGGGTGCTTTTGCACAAAACTGAACATAAAATATAATTTACTCAGAGATGACAGTTCGGACGATCACTACTAGACTTATTCAAAAAAATGGTGATATTTCTCTTTCATCTCATTTTCCGCTTCCCACGTGACTTCCTCAACGTGATGACTTCGCCACAATACTTTAACTGAAGCAATTTCTTTGTTCCTCAATCTACGGACTTGTCTATCAAGAATAGCAATCGGAACCTCTTCGTACGATAATTCTTCATTAACCTCAATAGTCTCAACTGGCACGATGGCTGATGGATCTCCAACCACTTTCTTAAACATAGACACATGGAACACTGGTTGCACTAATGACAATTCAGGGGGTAATTCCAACCTATAAGCCACTTGTCCTATCCTTTGAGCAATCTGATATAGCCCAACATACCTTGGGCTCAATTTCCTTTTCTTCCCAAACCGCATCACTCCCTTAATGGGAGATACCTTCAAGAATACCCAATCATCTACTTGGAATTCCAATTCTCTTCGACGAACGTCCGCATAAGATTTTTGACGGCTCTGAGCGGTTTTCATCCTCTCCTGAATGACTCTGACTTTTTCCAACGCCTAGTGCACAAGATCTAGCCCTAACAATTCTGCTTCACCAAACTCGAACCACCCAATCGTATATCTACACCTTCTTCCATATAAGGCCTCAAATGGGGCCATCTGAATACTAGCGTGAAAGATGTTATTGTAGGAAAACTCGATAAGCGGTAAATGATCATACCAACTACCCGTGAAGTACAACACACAAGCCCGTAACATATCTTCAAGCGTCTGAATTGTCCGCTCTGCCTGTCCATCAGTCTGCGGATAGAAAGTTGTGTTGTGACCTACCTGCGTATCCAAATCTTGCTGAAATTTCCTCCAAAAATTAATCGTGAAATGGGCTCCTCGATTTGAGATAATAGAAATTGGAGTGCCATGAAGCCTGACTATTTTCTTGATATACAACTGAGCGTACTGTTCTGTAGTATCGGTGGACTTTACTGGCAAGAAGTGAGATGATTTCGTGAGTCGATCCACAATCACCCAAATCGAGTCGAACTTGAGGTAACCCTACCACTAAATCCATGTTGATCATTTCCTATTTCCAAATTGGATATTCCAAAAGCTGAGTTAATCCACTGCGCCTCTGATGCTCGGCCTTCACATGCTGACAATTCGGACATTCAGATACAAAGTCTACCACACCTCTCTTCATACCGCTCCACTAATAAACCTCCCGGAAATCATGATACATCTTCGTAGAACCTGGGTGCATGGAATACCTAGAATTGTGAGCCTCCGCCATTACTCTCTCCCAAAGATTATCCACATTAGGAGCACATAGCCTTCCCTGGCACTGTAAAACACCATCATCGTTACTGAGTGAAAATGCCGAAATCTTGTTATTCAAAACTGCCTCCTTCAACTGCGCCAATGTTTGATCCATACACTGCTTTTCCTTGCCTCCTTCAACTACGCCAATTCTGCCCTATTATGCACCATAATATTTCCCTCGTCTGAGGTCGAGAGATAGACCCCCAGACTGACCAATTGATAAATTTCCCGAGCTATAGGCCTCTGATCCACTTTCAACTGAACCAAACTACCCATAGACTTTTGACTGAGAGCGTCAGCCACCACATTCGCCTTCCATTGATGGTACAAAATGTTCATATCATGATCCTTAAGCAATTCTAACCATTGTCGCTTCCTTAAATTAAAATCCTTCTGCTTGAACAAATATTGAAGACTCATGTGGTCTGAGAACACGTCCACATGTACCCTATACAAATAATGCCGCCAGATTTTTAATGCAAACACAACTGCCGCGAGTTCTAAATCATGCGTCGGATAATTCTTCTCGTGATTATTGAGTTGCCTGAAAGCATAGGCTATAACCTTCCCGTGTTTCATCAATACACATCCCAAACCAACCCTTGAAGCATCACAATAAACCACAAATCCCTCCGTGCCTTCTGGCAAAGTTAACACCGGTGCCGAAGTCAATCTTGATTTCAACTCCTGAAAGCTCTTCTCACAAGCGTCCGACCATTGGAACTTAATTGCTTTGTACGTCAATTTAGTTAATGAGGAGGCGAGGGTAGAGAATCCCTCAACAAACCTCCGATAATACCTATCCAGACCCAAGAAACTGCGAACCTCTGTCGGGGTCGTTGGTCTAGGCCAATCCTTTACAGGTGCAACCTTCTGGGGATCAACCTTAATCCCTTCTCTGGAAACAACATGACCCAAAAACGCGACTGACTCCAGCCAAAATTCACATTTTGAAAATTTGGCATACAATTAGTGCTGATGAAGAGTCTGCAAAGCTGCCCTGAGGTGATTAGCACGATCCTCCCGACTCCGCGAGTAGACAAGGTTGTCATCAATAAAAACAATCACGAAGGAGTCAAGATATGGTTTGAAAACCCGATTCATAAGACCCATGAAAGGCGCTGGAGCAATGGTCAGTCCAAAGGACATTACCAAAATTCAAAATGTCCATAACGAGTTCTGAAGGAGGTCTTCAGAATATCCTACTCTCTGATCTTCAACTGGTGATACCCAGACCGTAAATCAATTATTGGAGAAAAACTTCGCACCATGCAATTGGTCGAACAAATCATCTATCCGAGGTAATGGATACTTGTTTTTGATAGTGACTTTGTTGAGCTGCCGATAATCAATACACATTTGAAGCAACCCATCCTTCTTCCTGACGAAAAGAATTGAAGCGCCCAACGACGACACACTCGGCTGAACGAACCCCTTCTCTAATAAGTCTTTCGACTGCTCCTTTAACTCCCTCAACTATGCTGGCGCCATTCTGTACACTGGAATAGATATTGGTTGCGTATCTGGCAATACAGCAATCCCGAAATCAATCTCTCTATCTGGCGGAATATCTGGAAGCTTGTCCGGAAATACTTCAAGAAACTCATTCACGACTGGGACGGACTCGGGGGCAGACACTTCTGAAGAGGTGTTCGCAATCCGGACCAAATGATAAACGCACCCCTTTTTAATCATCTTCTAGGCCTTCAGGTAGGAAATAAACCTACCATTTGGCACCACACCATTCCCTTTCCACTAAATAATTGACTCATTAGGAAACTCTAGCCTCATAATTCTGGTTCGGCAGTCGAGTTTAGAAAAGCACGAGTAAAACCAAGCCATTCCTATGATAACATCAAAATCTACCATCCCAAACTCGATAAGATCGGCCGTGGTATCTTGACCACACACCGTGACAACACAATTCCTATAGACGCACGCGGCTGTAATGGAATCACCAATAGGAGTCGACACAAAGAACGTCTCATGAAGCTGTTTGGGTTCTATCCCAAAACTTGAAGAAATAAACGGGGTAACATATGACAAAGAGGACCCTGTATCAATAAGAGCATAAACACCAAGTGCTTGAATAGTCAGAATACCTGTAATAATATATAGGGAAGCCTCTGCACTCTGGCGACCACTCAAAGCATAGAAGCGACAGGGTCCACCTCTACCTCGTACTCCACCCCTAACTGCACCACGCCCTGCTGGAGCTGGAGGACGCACTGAAGATGCAGCGACTGAAGAACCGGACGGCTGAGCAAAACCACTACCCATGCCCTGACTGGGCGCACGGCAATTTCGTGAAATATGACCTCTCTCCCCACACTCGTAGCATACCGGGATATCTAGGTAACAAGGCTCTGTATGGAACCTCCCACACATAGGGTACATAGCCCTCCTCTGCTGCTAGAACCTCCCTCTTGGACGACCGGACTGATGGAGTCTCCTACTGTCTGATCCTGGCCCTAGTGACTACTCTGCTGATAATGGGGCACTGATGGCGGTGCACTGGATGAGGACTGAGCATAAGACTGGGATGGCCCTGATGGTCCTCTCCCCTGAACTAGTCTCTCTCCTCCAACTGAACTCCCCGAGTGGCCCGCTGACCGGGCCCTGCTACTACTCTCCCTCTCTAACCATATCTTCAATTTTCTAGCCTACATGGCCTGGGCGAATCCCACTATCTTACCATAATTCATGTCTGATTGCAAGGCAGCTGTAGCAGCTTCATTCACAACCAAGGGACTGAAGCCTTGAAGAAACCGTCGAACTCTGGAATTCATAGTCGATACTAACTTAGGAGCATACTTGCACAACCTCACGAACCCCATGTGGTACTCCCACACACTCATATTACCCTTCTTGAGAACCTCAAACTCCGTAGCACAGGTTGTCATAGTCTCGGCAGGCAAGAAGTGATCTATGAAAGCATCAACGAACTCATCCCATCTCGCCGGAGGACTTCCCTCCCCCCGGGAATTCTCCCACATCTCGAACCACGAATACGCTGCTCCCCTCAGCCTGTAAGATGCTAACTTAACCCCATATGTCTCTATAGCCTTCATAACCCGAAGCGTCTTGTACATCTCATCTAGAATATCCTGCGGATCGGCCTCTGGATCAATACCTGAGAACTCTGGAGGGGCCAACCGCAGAAACTTGTTGACTCTGGAACCAGCAAAATCTCCCTGTCTGCCAGAGGACGTAGGGGCAGCATGAGATCTTTGGGCCTGAGCAGCCACTTACTAAGTCAACATATGAATAGCTCCCCTGAGGTACCCATCAAAAATACCGGGACCTGAAGTTGGAACCGAAGAATGATCAGGAATATCAGCTGGAGGGATTGTAGTACCCTCCACCGCAGCAGGAATAGGAACGCTTTGATCCGGAATAGAAGGGCTAAGTAGATTCAAGGTCGGGGATTCGTTGTCACCCGCACCATCGGGTACAGAATTCACAGCCACACTTGGGGTGGCATTGGCCTCTAGGCCGAGTCAAGCTCTCTTCTTTGGTGCCATTACTGAAAATTTCAGAACAATGAACGAGTTACACAAGGATATTTTCACTTTTCACTTCACCGCACGATATAGAGTAACAAAGGAAGGGTAATTTCCTAAATCTCCATGTATCCCCCTAATTATAGATGTGGTCGACAACACACCGATAAGAAGGGCTCTACTAGACACGGCTCCGAGACATCCTAGAACTCTTTTAAAACCTTAGGCTCTGATACCAAGTTTGTCATGCCCCAAAATTGAGGGACACGACCGGTGCTCAACCGGGTGATCCCAGTCAAGCGGACCTGGATTTGCCTCACCTATCCCATGTACTACCCCGTGATATCAATATACATTACTCATGTGAACTATCAACTAAGACTTAAGCATAAACTTACGATTTGATTTCATTTCTACCTTTTCATCAAAACCAACATATAATCAAAATACTTACAAATTACATACAACATTTACAACGTGGAACGCGATTTTGAACCGTACGCTTACTACCCAAAATACACATGTACATTACCCACATTGTGTCTACGGAGCCTCTACGAATACAAAAGATTTTTATAATACTTACCGGCAACAAGGCCCCGGCTATACCTTACACTACACAATAAACTCAAAATAAGACGACATGAGCCACACATTGTCCCGAGAGGGAGTGGGGCTCACCAGAATAGCTGACGGAAAGGAGAGTAGGCACTACTGACGGTGGGCTGAATTACCTGCTGTAGAACCACCTACATTCATATAAGAAAATGTAGCACCCCTGGAAAAAGGGACGTTAGTACTGTGGAATAGTAGTAATATGTATGAACAAACTTATCCCATGTACAATCAAACAATACACAGATAAGAGACAGTAATAGAACCAACAATCAACGCACGTGGAAAGAAAAACCAAAATTAACAAGTTTCACAATCTCTCTTTTTCCTTTCAACATCACCATATTCAAGAGTTCCATAGATTTTCATTTCAATAGTGATAATGATCACATTTCATTCTTATTACCTCGGCCACCCTTATTACCTCAGCCGCCCTTATCACCATAACCCATCATCCTTATTACTTCATGTTGCGGCGCGCAACCCGATTCCACCTGACAATCATGTTTCGTAACAACAACCACAAACAATTAAATCACAAAAATTCTTCATTTCAAGAACACAAGTTCATATCAACAATTCGCTATTTGAGCTCAAGGCACAATGACACTCACCAAGCAGTAATTAATGTACACGGTGTTGCCATAATTGTTCAACTCCTTTACATTATTTCACAATACCCTTTTTCATTACTTACCACGCACGAATTTTAGCCATTATATACATTCCTACGCTTGGGCACATTAACATTCTTTCATTCATTAACACACTTTCATAATAAGATAGGCACATCAAAACACTTTTCACAATCTCATATAGCACGGTAGTATGGAAATCAACTAGGACAATCAGAGAATAGAATATTACGTCTCAACATATTTTAATAATCAATTCACATATTTTCGAACAAGGTACACATACCGTATGCTCGGACCCAAGAAGAGGGTTCTACGTAGGTTAAAGTTAGCCATACATACCTCGAGTTGGAATTTCCTTTAATTATCTATTCCCAAATCACCAACCCGTCAAGCACGTCAATCTAATTCATAAGGCAATACATTTCACTGAGATTTGGGAATCATGAACAAAACTCGAACTCAATTGGGCATTTTATCAAACACTACATGACCTCTTTGATTACTTGTTTCCCTTTTTAATGAAGGTTACTCCAACTTACTCCTTTTTGCTAGGTGGTGACAATTTATATACATGCATGCAAGGTGTGGGCTTTTATTTTCAAGAACCAATTCATGTGAGTCCCATTTTATTAAAAATCTGAGGATTAAAGAAAATGGGGTGGGAACTTACATGTTAAAATGAAAAAGAAAGCAATAACTCAAAATTTACAAGCCTGAGTAGAAGATGATGGACCAATTTAAGGGAGAAGATGACTTCTCTCTCTATAATCCCCTCTCACTTATCTCTATTCTAGCTTAAACATTTGTTAAAAATGAAGGAGAGGGGTGTTTTAATGAATTAAGGGTCGGGTTTAAAAATTAGAAAAATAGGAGTCCGACACAATAATGCGGTCAGGAATCGCATTCCTGACATGCGGTCCACAGAGTCGACCTCGGAATGGCCCTCCAAGTGGGAAAAAATCGAAAACAATCTGCCCAGGTATGCGACCACTATGCGGTCTGCATACATGTTATGCTCGCATAGTGCGTCACATAACCTCCTTCCCAAAAATCAAAGGGCAACAATGCGACAGCTATGCGGTCCGCAGAATCGAAATGCGGTCGCATATTGGACCGCATAGTTGTCCTCAAATGGGGCAGTGATCTGCCCGTGTATGCAACCATTATGCGGTCCGCATACACGTTATGCGATCGCACAGTGCATCGCATAATGCCTACTTTCTGGAAAATTTTATTATTTAAGTCCCGAGGTACTTTTTACTCAAATTAGGTCCGTTTTAAAATTTTCCACAGTAAAAACAACTCGGGGACTCATTCGAGCATTATTTTAAACAAGAAAATTTTATGGGTCTTTACAAAATCATCATGCCTTGAAACCAACTTCAGAAAAGAAAAAAAAGTCCTTTAAAGAATGCACATTTTTAAACACTTCAAACTGAAAGATTTAGTATGAAAATGAATGTAGCAAAATATAAGTTGCCCCTCGGTCAAAAACATGTATAATAATCAGCCCCTTGGGCATGCCTCACAATCGCTCAGCACCTCACAATCACTCAGCACCTCACAGTCACTCATGCCTCCCAATCACTCGCCACTCGGTGCGCTCACTAGGGGTGTGTATAGACTCCGGAGGGGCTCCTTCAGCCCAAGCGCTAATATCACTCAGCACCTCACCATCACTCTTGGCCCTCGGCCACACTCAGCAGAACCACTCAAAAGGCCCCTCGGGCGAAGCAGTAAAACAGGGTACTCGACCCAAAACATCATTTTAAATCTCATGTAACGTAAATCAGGCTGAGTTTCGAAAAACAGTATGCACAACGAGGCTGAGTGAAATCATCAACAAATAGTGAGGAAAAATAGAAGTAAAAAGTCCCCAATGGGTCTAAACAGATCGGCACGAGGCCTAAAACACGGCTTATAGCCCAAATATTTCCCAAATCTTTAGAACATAGTTTAACACAAGGTTTCGAGTAAATATGCAACTCATTAGTTGCCGCGGAGAGGACCTAGTCCAATCCAAAAATCAGTACGCGCCACATACTCGTCATCTCACATGTGCGCCATTCAAACACCAGTGAGAAAATATGCAGTCTGGGGTTCCATACCCTCAGGACAACATTTATAACCATTACTTACCTCTACCGGGCCACAACACTAGTCTGCAATGCTCTTGCAGCTCGAATTGGCTCCCGATTGCTCTGAATCTAGCCAAAACAAATTTAATATCATTAATATATAACCAAGGAACACAACCCAATCGAAAACCACCAAATAACACATGAATTTCGAAATTCGGCCAAACCCGAGCCCCGGGCCCACGTCTCGGAATTCAAAAAAAATTACATCACTAGAAACCTCATCCTCCCATGATTCTACTCATACCAAAATCATCACAATCGGATCATAATTGCCTACCCAAAACCTCAAAAGAAATTCCAATTCTCCACCCCCTTCTTCCCAACCTTTTCCTACTTAAATCCTTAAATTTTCAAGCCTAATCCGAACAAAATAGCATAGGAACGATGTTAGTAACCAAAGAACTTACCTTTACTGAAGAATCTCGAGTTTCCTTCTCCAAATTGCCTTCAAAGAACTCCTCCTGCATGCAAAAATGGTGAAAATTAACAAATTTTTGCGGAGGACCTTAATATACTGTTTCTGCCAGCATTTCCGCACCTGCGGTCCTAGGTGCACACCTGCGGAATCCCACTTAACGGACCAATTCTTGCAGGTGCGGCCAAAACTTCGCACCTGCGGAAAAATCCCCTGCCTAGACTTTTTTGCACCTGCGCACTGCCCATCGCACCCGCGGCTACCCATCCGCAGGTGCGGCCAACACCAGAAAATCACACCAGCCGTTATTTCTGCAAATTTTCCAAGTTCAAAACCCCGCCAGCCATTCGAAATCAATCCCGAGCCCCTCGGGGCCCCAACCAAACATACCAACACACCCCATAGCATTATTCCAACTTAGTCTAGTCTTCGAAACACCAAAACCAACACAAAAACATCAAAATTACATCAAATTCAAGCCTATGAACTTTGAAACTTCCAAATTTTGCCAACTATGCCGAAACCAACCAAAACACCTCCGATTGATCTGAAATTTTGCAGACATATCCAAAATGACATTACGAACCTGTTCCAACTTCCAGAATTCCATTCCGACCCAGGTAGCCTATTTTCCACTGCTGACCGAAAATCGCCAAAAACTAACTTTCGCCAATTCAAGCCTAATTCCACACCGGACATAAAAACTTCATTCCGAACACGCTCCTAAGTCCCAAATCACCTAACTGATATATCCGAGCAATAAAATCTGCATTCCGAGGTTGTTTACTAATAAGTTAACTCTCAGTTGACTTTCTCAACTATTAGGCTACTTTGAGAGACTAAATGCCTCAATTCTCACCATAACCACTATGGACCCAAACCAACTGACCTAGCACAACAAAAACAGGATAGTAATATATAACAAATGCAGAAATGGGGGAAACGGGGTAAATGTCATGGGACGACCGGCCGGGTCGTTACAAATACTTAGCCTCATGCGAGAGAAACCATTGACTGAGCGCGAGAGCATAAAGCATTTCTTTGCTTGATGTGTTTGCGTTTGGAAATTCTTGTTGTTGTGAAGGTAGTGATATTGTTGTGTGTATATATTTTTAGACGTTCATGTTATGTTCATTGTGCCTGCATCCAAAGAGAAATCGTGACTTTTGCGGGGGAATGGTTAGTTCGTGCTCTCGATTTCCTTGCTTTGTCTATTGCTTTTAGGCCCTGTTTGAGTTACCCTGGGTAACGTCTGGCTGCCATAGAAGAAAATTTTCGAAAAACATGCATGTATTTGACAAATTATTTTCAGATGTGTAGTTGTTTGAAATATGATATAATGAACAATATCAAATAATTTAGATGAACTGGTGACCGTGACGCATTTTGAGATGTTGCAACCTCCTTGCTTTGGAATTTTGAGGGTCCTGCTCAAAATTCTTCCTATGTCTAAATGCCTGCTTCCGACAACACATTCCTTGGCGGTTCCAAACGCGATGATATCGAGCAAACTTGAGATCTTGCCCCAGTTTCTGACCATAAGGGAATTGAAGATTTTATTATGATGTGACTGAACCCACAGGGCTGCCTATATATCCCCTCTTAAACGGGAATCAGGTTGAGCGTACTTCTGTTACATCGAATAGGAAGTGCAAACATAATCTTAAAAATAGTATCTCTTGACTGCGTCTGAACTGATAGGTTTTGGCTAAATCTCTCCATACATATCTGCAAATATAAGTGCTCCTCCTTTCTATACTCGGTGAACCATGTAAGGGCCCTGCCAATTGGCTGAAAATTGTCACGCCCCAAAACCGAGGGACGAGACCGGCGCCTTACCCGATGACCCCGGACAAGCAGACCTGGATTGCCTTTCTTGCCCAACGCGTTACCCCGTGTTTATGATATACAATATTCCATATGAAATAACAAATTAAATCAAATCATGGACTTACAACTTAAGTTCATTTCTTCTTTTAGCATTTTAGCATTTGATAATCCCAAAAGATACAAGCTACATGCAACATTTCCGATTCAGTCCATGATTATGAGTAAATACAACTACTACCCAATATATATAGATATATACAACTCACATAGTGTCTACGGAGCCTCTAAGAATACTAGGAGTTTATAGATTTGCAGGCGACAAGGCCCCGGATATACCTTTAAAGACACAACATATACAAAAGAAGATGATATAGACTACACACGGCCCAGAGAGGAAATGGGGCTCACCAGAACTGCTGAAAGGATGAAGAGGAGGCACCACTATCGGCTGTCGGAACTACTTGCTATAGAACCACCTACATCCATGTAAAAGATGTAGCGCCCCCAGCAAAAGGGATGTTAGTACCATTGAATAGTACTAGTGTGTATGAACAAGCTTCATTCTAAGTAGAATCAAGCAGAACACAAATGGAGGACAGGCAGGGAAACAAACATATACCACATAGAAATACAGAAAATCACAAATGAAGGTTTCACAGTTACTTATTTTAATTTTTCATCTGTTGTGGCACGCAACCCGATCCCACTGTAAAGTAACATCTCACCCTTATTTCCTCTCCACCCTTATTACTTTGTGTTGTGGCGCGCAATCCGATTCCACCGTGCAATCACATTTCACCCTTATTACTTCATGTTGCAGCGCACAACCCGATCCCACCATACAATCACATTTCACAGCAACACCACCAACAATTAAATCACAAGGATCTTCGTCATGAACAACGTGAGTTCATATCAACCAATAACTATGTGAAGTCAAGGCACAATGAACCTTACCAATCAGTAATTCATATATGGTGTTGCCACAATCATTTAACTCAATAAAATCGGTCCATATTTACCTTCATCATTTGCTACACAACCTTTAGCACTCTGATACATTCAACAATGTCATTAATAGCAACATCAACCAACAATTCAATCACAAAGATTCTCATCATCAAGCATATTCATTCGTAACAACCAAGTAACCATATGAAATCAAGGCCACATAAATGTTTATCAAACAGTGAGTCATATACGGTATGCCATCAACATATAGCTCAATTAGTTTATCCAAGTTTCCTTTCCATTATTTACTACACAGCATTTAGCACTTAGATACATTCAATAATTGGATTCGTTATCATTTCTTTGGTTTGGTAGTACATCCTTGAATACCGATGTATTCAACAGTTAACGAACATTAAACATGATAAAGTAAGCACAAGCAATCACCCTTTTCACAATCTCATATAGCATGGTGGCATGGCACTCAAATAGAACAATCAAAGAATAGAATCTTACGTCTCAACACATTAGAAAATCAATTCACATATGCTCAAGCAATAAACTCATACCAAACGCTCGGACACCAACAAGGTGACTCTACAAAGATTAAAGTTAGCCATACATACCTCAAAGAGATTTTCCTTAACTTTATACAATACACCAACACCTCTAGCAATAACAATCTATAAGGAGATAACGAAAATCGATTATTAATTAGGAGGATTACCCATTGTGCAACTATCTTAGGAATTTCATCAAACACTTAACATGTGAAGTAGACTACAAGGTTTAAATATGGCAATTCCCTCTTCTCACCCAAATTTTAACATGAACTACCCAAATTAGTTCTTTAATATCACATACTACAACTTAGTCCCACATGCATGGCCTATTTATAACCCTCACAACATATTTGAACCCTTAACCTCTTGCATGAAATTTTTGGAAGTAGGACTTACTCGGATGAAGGACAATCTAAGGTTATCTTTCTTGATTCTTGAAGACTTGAGAAAGATTTGGGTGATTACGAAGTTAGACCCCTTCTTTCTCTCTCTATATGCTCTCATATCTCTCTAAAATCAGTAGAAAATGACCCCAAATGAAGCCCCTAAACCTATTTATGAAAATGGGGTCAGGTTATAAAAATAGGAAAAATAAACCTCCGGAACAGGGTCTGCGATTGCATAATGGACCGCAAAACAAGAATGTGGGCTGCAGAATGCATCGCAAAATAGTTGGCCAAAACTGGGCAACACTGGCTCAGTTTGCGACAGATCTGCGATCGCAGAGTCAAAAATGCGACAGAAATGCGATCGTAGATTCGACACAGGATCGCATTTTTTCAGCTTTTGGTAATTTGATCATAACTTTGTGTAGGGATTTCCAAATGACGAAAGATTTGAAGCGTTAGAAACTATACTCGAAGAAATTTCATTTTATATGTTATTCACCACATAATACCTTATAAATATTTATATATTCTCGTTCAAAGTGTGGACTAATGCAAGTACCTTTGGAATTTTAGCCTATTATGAAATTTTCCCATTTGGCTTACACTTAGGCTTCTCCTTGGACCTCACATTACTTATTATATGACTCATACACTTATTCACCACATCCAATTAATTTAATATTTATAGGACATAAAGTATTATAATTAGTCTACCTGGCACCCCGCAATCCAATATTGCTTAGCAAAATTTTTCAAGGCTTTACATTTTACCCCGCATAGGATCATTTTTCCTCGAACGAGAGGTAGATCCTGACCCAAATACTTAACATAACATATCTCTTTTCAGAGAGGTAGTCCCTAAATTTTGACTACTCCAAAAATTTTCAGAAATTTCGGCAGCATCTCCTTTGTAACTAGGCCTATCCACCTGCCAGAGAATCACCCAAAACCATCCTAAAATCTCATCAATAACTCTACAAAGCACCACAATGTATTTACCCATGACACATTCTCAGCGTCACAAGAACTACATTGTCATAAGGACACCTGAACATGAACTGCACATTTTTAGATCATAACACCAATAAGGTACCTTTCAAGTCAAAACTAATTGATATACAATCAAGCAAAAACATTTTCCTTCCATGACACTTTCGGCCTTCAAGGTGGCCCCCTCGACTTACAAGCTTTGCCATAACACATTCACGAAAACAATCCCAGCCCCTAAACTTATCTAACAAAGATGATAGCTAGATACCTCGCATAATCTGACTATCCATTAACTTTACCTTCGATAATTTACACTAGGATGATACACAAAGGATCTCCAATTACCTTTTTAGGCATAGACATGCGAAAACACAAATACACGAGGAACAACTACAAGAAAATATCATACCCCTAGTGCGACCTAATGGAAAATGTGCTTATGTACTCTTCGCTACCAATTCACATAACATCTACAGGGGAAATTTTTGAGAATAACCGGTTCACCCTCCGGAATTCTAAATCTCTATGCAAACACCCAAACTAAACATGTGGGGACCTTCACGATTACTCTAAGATGTGCCATAATAAATTGACCATAAAATTACCTACTGATTATATGAGATCACAGGGTGACTTTGACACATTTGAACCTTCAATACCAAATAGACCTAATACAGTAAGGAGCAACGGAGTTCAAGATTGGGCTGGAATTATTCAGGAATCCATTAATGTGTTGAGCAGAGTATTTCATGAGGTTATATGCTATGAGACATGAGGATTTCTATAAACGATGCCGACATGGTTTAATCCAGGCGACTACATCAATTATCAGATAACTGAAGCATAGTGGTAACTAGTATCCTTAGATAAGGTGGATACCATGTATGTGAACTTGAGATTTTAAAGAACTGGTCAAGTAGGATACGTCGGTTGTGTCCCTGAGTGTAAGGAAAGTAGTTGAGATCAAATGGTAATACTCTTGCAACATGGGTGTGATTGAGGCCGCAAATAAAATACGTGGAATTTGATTTCACTCCTAACAATAAGCGACACAAGGACTTTATGCCACAAGCGCATGAGGATGGAAAAGATGTTATCTACTTATGAGATTATCATAATTCGAACAATCTAACCCTTCCTAAGGCGGTGGAATGGCACATGTAGCAAAATTCCCATACATGGCAATGACTTTGTCAATACTCCTAGGAGCCGAGTGAGCAGAGAGCCACATAACCTCATCAAATCCGACCCATTTATGACTTTTGAAAAGGGAACACACTTTGGTTTGAAATCATGGCAATTTAATCTTGAACTTTAAGGAAAATCATTAATTTTGGAGCCCATGAGACAAGCCCTCGTAGCCCTAGAAAATTGTCAACAATGGCAAGAAAGTACTTAAAATCATTACGAGTTAGTGTAGAATAAGGCCTCGAAGTGACCATATGAATAATTATGAAAGGGTGAGAAGAGGTAATGCACTTATCGAAGACGAGTAACCTAAGTTATCTAGTCATAGGGACAAGCAGAGCAGGTAGATGATTGTTATAGGAGAAAATCCCACAAGGAGTGCGAGCAATATCTTTTATCCTAACAAAAGGAACATACCCCGACCCTTGATGCCATAAGACATAAAATTAGATTCACAAGGAGAGTTACCAAATGAAAATAGATAGTAAGGCAGCACAACTAAGAGCATCATTTGGAATGAACAAGCTTAAACAGATTTGAAGACATTAGAAGTCTGTAGTAAAGAGTAAATTTGCCCACTCGCAGGGCGCTTGTATAGTACATAAAAGTGAGGTTAATTAAATCAGATCATATAGTTGGATATCTAGTCGAGAAGTTGAGATACTGTCACATTGGTGATTACGGGTAAACAACACATGTTGCACGGAAAATGAAAGGAAAGAGAGAGAGCTTATAAAAGTGACCTTTACATTGCAACTACTAGGAAGGGTGGTAATATAAGGGATTACGAGGAGGTAAAATTTTGAAAGAAGATCTCCGCATATAATCACATGATATATAGCTCCAGAATTAAAAATCCAATTACGTTTAGCAAATCTACTTCACAACGAAGCACTACAACACACTTCTACACAACCAATTATTACCAACCAAATTGGGAGATGCTATAAGACTTGGCCGAGTGAAAGGCTTGACATATGGATGTGTTACTAGGTGTGTTACTCCTTGGTGCACCCCAAAGCTAAAAGTGGGAATTAGATTGGGATGAGGATTGTTAGATTAGCACATGCATAGGTGGTTTAGAAATTGTGACATGCTATCAACCCTTGATGAACTTGAAGTGAAGTGGGAACCCATGTAATTTGTGGAACTTATTAACCCACTGACCAGATATCTAGAAGTATTTTGAAGATTAGAGCTACTTTTTCTGGTTTAGAGTTCAACCTTTAAGGATAGTGATTCTAAGGGGATAGGATTGATAAGAAATAATATCGCCAATACTGAATGAAGAGGTTCGTAGTTAAATTAAGAGGATGGATTGACTTGTCTTTCCACCTATAATTCTATATCTTTCTTTAGTTATGTCAGAATACCGAAAACCCCAGTAATATCAGAGGACCGAAAACTAGTTAACCAGAAAATAAAGGTATTGTTACATCTATCCCATTTCCTGTATTCAGCGGAATTGGTAAAGAACTTGGGTGGATTATTATTGATAAAAGAAATTGTGTTTCCAGATACCAGGGACACAATTATGCTCTTTCTTCAGCCCTCGAAATTGGAACTGAGAAGTGGGTCATCAACTAGGGGAAAGTCAGGTATGTCATATGAA
Source organism: Nicotiana knightiana (assembly GCA_005239525.1). Classification (NCBI taxonomy): domain Eukaryota; kingdom Viridiplantae; phylum Streptophyta; class Magnoliopsida; order Solanales; family Solanaceae; genus Nicotiana; species Nicotiana knightiana. Next base: position 17,879 of record MDKJ01161385.1, read on the forward strand.
CTAAAAAAAAGGGAACTTGAGGTTTTAGGAGTAAACTCAATAGCTTCACGGCTAGGGGAGCCACTACAAACATCAAAATAGTTGGATCCGTAGCAACATAGAGAAATTAACATATAGCGAGACTCAAATAAGTATTATGCAAACAAAAGGAGGAGTGAAAATGCTCGTCTCCCTTACAACCAGAAGAAGAACAACCTTCAAGAATAAGATGGGTAACAAGAATAAGCAGCATGGTCCAGCTACATGGAGGCTCAACGGACCCCAACTTCGATGGAATTTTAATAATGTTTAAAAGTAATGGAGCAGACTAAATTCAGAAAATAACCAGTCGGAGAAGAGGGATATTTTCATCGAACAAATAAAAATCTTGCCGATTTCGACCACTAGGCCAAAATGAAAGCCTCAACAAAGATAGAGTGAGGGCACCACCATACTAGAGATGATGATGACACAAGGCAAGATCTTCACTATGACACTATGTCAACATTCAGATGATGCAAAAACTTGAAGAAAAATGGCCTAGGATTTCGAATAGAGAAGAATAATTAGTCGAGATAAAATATCCTTTTATTTTGTGCGAAAATATTAGAATTGTCCATCCATTCATTCGGGAAGAAATTCATCGGGTATAGTCCCTTGTTAGAGCTTAGAAATGCGTGTTGGAATGATAATCTATGGCTACAACTCAACTCACGGACATGCTTATAGAGCTCGATGTCCTAAAAGATTGCATATAAGAAAATTTGTGGTGGGGTGGATTCACGAAATATTGGATCTCGCTCAAAGAGTAGGTGCATGCAATGTTTTGTGACTCAACATTTATTAAGACCATGCCAATGAAAATTCTTCAATATGGATGTACATATACAACAAGAATACGTTGGTTGTGCTAAGGAGTGACCTACTTGGTGACTTTAGGTTGATAGGGCAATAGCTAAATCGATGCCCCTCGACTCCACATCCCTAACGTACGTTGGTACCATATCGATATACTATAGGATTTTGTGGTGCAGTGACATCAATAGGGACAAGGGTACTCCCCTCTTAGCTATAGGGTCTACCAACCCCTCCACAACTCAATATATTCTCCTAACAAGCCCTTGAGCAATCCCTTCGGACTCAATGGTGGGATCATTCCCTCCTCATGGCTTCAAACACGCGGATTATGTTATCACGATTACTCATTTTGAGAGTAAGGTTTGAGGAGAAACCTAACTCCTTAAATTGAGCTCTATTGCACGATTGGAGTTTCAAAGAAGGGTGAAATTCCTAAATGTCCATGCAGCCCCCTAATTATAGATGTTGTCGACAACACACCGATAAGAAGGTCTCTACTAGACACGACTCCGAGACATCCTAGGACACTTCCAAACCTTAGGCTCTGATACCACGTTTAACACGCCCCAAAACCAAGGGACGAGACCGGCGCCTAACCGGATGATCCCAGTCAAGTGGACCTGGATTGACTTTCCTGCCCAACGCGTTACCCCGAGTTTATGATATACAATATTCCATATGAAATAGCAAATTAAATTAAAGAATGGACTTACAACTTAAGTTCATTTCTCCTTTTAACATTTTAGCATTTGATAATACCAAAAGATACAAGCTACATGCAAACTTTCCGATTCAGTCCACGATTACGAGTAAATACAACTACTGCCCAATATATATATATATATATATATATATATATATATATATATATATACACAACCCACATAGTGTCTACGGAGCCTCTAAGAGTACTGGGAGTTTACATAGATTTGCCGGCCACTAGGCCCCAGCTATACCTTTAAAGACACAACATATACAAAAGAAGATGACATAGACTACACACAGCCCCGATTGGAAATGGACTCACCAGAACTGCTGAAAGGATGAATAGGAGATAAGAAAATATAAAATAACTCTTAATTGATTTTAGTAAATTATTATATTTAAAATAAAACTAAGAATTAAAGTTGAAGCCTTTTTTTTGGAATTTTTCGAAGATTATATAAAAACAAAAATCTTAGAAAAATAGTATGACTACAAAATGAAACTATTTTTTTATAATTTTAGTTTTTGCAGTAAAAATAAAGTAAAAGGTCAAAACTAGTAAAATAATGATATTAGACCTAAACTAAATATCTACGCTATATTGTGTAAAATCACAGGGAGGGTCAAAAATTACATGTCTACAGCTGCCCCTCTTTGACTGAAAACCACAAGAGTTTTCAGACAAAGAACAACAAGACATGTTTTCACCCGATCTTTATTTAAAAGGGTAGAAAACTAAAAGGAAGGAGGAAGTGACCAAGTCCTGGTTATGGACAACCTACATATCCCAGGTTATAAGGGAATCAGGTCGCGTGTAGTTCAAAGAGAGTGATGGAATGATGAGTTGCAGAGTCGAGCGAGGTTCCGTCCGAGGCTCCGGTTCGCGGTCCCGTTATTACATCAAAATAAAAATGAAAAGACTAACTAATCCTATAAGCTACGAGCTACAAGATTCCTATCTATGAGTCTTCTGAAGCTTGGTCTTGAGTCTTGGCTCATTCTTCATGCAGACTCTGATCTGAATCTTGATACTTGCTGGCTACATGTGCTAGTTCATTCTTCTAAAACATTTTCGGATCAAGAATGGACATGCATAGCTTGTGACTTCAATCTGTCTCGAGCAGTCCGCATCTTTTCCGCTTCTGTACTTTGGGGTTCAACTTTTTTTTTTTTTTTCTGAATTGAGACGTCTTCTTTTGGTCGTCTCGAATCCATTGTCCTAAGTTTTAATCTGCACAAAATCAAAAACAATCAAACGAAATTTTCTGCCCCAGTTTTCACAAGGAAAATTTCGCGAGTTATTGTAATAAAATCTATGCTACTTTATTATTGAAAACAATGAAAAAGCCGATAATTTTTTACCCGGAGTGAATGCAGACTAGGGGTGGATACCCTATGCTTAAAAGGTAAAATCAACTAGGGATTGGAGAACGTATGTTGGAAAGGATCGACAGGTTATGCTGACGTTTGGGAAAATATCAGTGGGTTATGCCGGTGTCTGGGGGAGGATCAACGAGTTATGTATTTGTCAAGAAAGAGACCACCAATTTATGCCGATGTCTGAAAAGGTCAACATGTTATGTTATTGCCTGAAAAGAGATCACTGGGTTATGCCAGTGTTAGGAAATGATCAGCAGGTTAAGCTGTTGTCAGAAAGATCACCACGTTACGCCGGTGTCTGCTAGGGAGTAGGACCCTATGTTGGAAAGAAGACTAGGGAGTGGAGACCCTACGTCTAAAGTAAAATCAACAAGAGATTGGAGACCCTACGTTGGAATAGCGACTAGGGAGTGGATACCCTATGTTTAAAAATAAAATCAACTAGGGATTGGAGACCTTATGTTGGAAAGAAGACTAGGGAGTGGAGACCCTATCTCAAAAAATAAAATCAACTAGGGATTGGAGACCCTATGTTGGAAAGAAGACTAGGGAGTGAAGACCCTATGTCCAAAAATAAAATGAACTAAGGATTGGAGACACTATGTTGGAAAGAAGACTAGGGAGTGGAGACCCTATGTCTAAAAAAAAATCAACTAGGGATTGAAGACCCTATGTTTGTCTCAAATACTAACCCTATATATTTATTTACTTTAAACTATTTGGTGGATCTGTAAAACAATGAGATACTACGCATTTAATAGTGAAGGTCAAACATGTGATTCTAAGATAAGCAAATTACACCCATTAAAGTGAAACATCAAAGTTTAATCTAAAGGAGGAAATGTCACAATCTAAGTCTAAGGAATATTAACAAAACCATTTGAGAAAAACAATTACAACTAAGGGAGCCTTGACTACAATCAAGCAAATGTGAAGTTGTTCCTATGGACATATATTATAAAAAAAATTCATCAGAACACAAACAGTGCAAGTAATGAGAAGAAGAAAAAGAACAGACCTCGGTATAGAACCAAATTCCACTTTTTTTTTTGCATTAGAATAGATCCAAAGACAAGGATATTCAATCACAAATTCTGAGAAGTAAATAGGATAGCAATGAGAACAGCGCACCTAGGACAAGAATCACAACCGGCGACCTCGAACGGGCCTCAAATCAGAAGCTTCGAATGGATCTCACACGAAATCTATTTTTTTTTAAACAAGAAAATAGATTCAAACAGAGAAAACGACCAGCTATCTTGTCTGTTTTTCTTCCACCATCTATATGTGTAGTGACAAATTTCAGAGGAGGGACGATGGCAGGTGAGGGCTGCAGAGGCGAGACGGCTGGAGGTCGTTAGCGGGGGATTTGACGGCTGGAGGTCGTTAGCAGGGGTCTGTCCAGGGGAGGGGCGGCGGCAGTGGGGGTATTTTTGAGATGAGAGGCTGCTGGTCCTCTTTTTGGGGTGTAAAAAAAGTTGTCCAAGAAGAAGAGGGGTCTTGTCTTTTATGTTTTAGGGTAAGATAAAAATATGGGCCTAGGTTTGAATTGGTCTCTAAATCTAAAAAATTGGGCTAAGAAAAAGCTGAAAACTTAATTCAGTTCTAAAATAATATAAGAAAATATAAAATAACTCTTAATTGATTTTAGTAAATTATTATATTTAAAATAAAACTAAGAATTAAAGTTGAAACCTTATTTTTTGGTATTTTTCAAAGATTATATAAAAATAAAAATCTTAGCAAAATAGTATGACTACAAATGAAACTATTTTTTATAATTTTAGTTTTTGCGGTAAAAATAAAGTAAAAGGTCAAAACTAGTAAACTAATAATATTAGACCTAAACTAAATATTTAAACGCTATACTGTGTAAAATCACAGGGAGGGTCAAAAATTACATGTCTACAGTACCCTGTATTGGTAATGAGATGAGCCTCGTGGCTCTCTCAGTTGCTACTAGGGAATGTCGTACCCTATGTTGGAAAAAAGTAATGCAACCAGGGGATGTAGTACCCTGTGTTGGAAATAATATGAGGCTCTTGGCTCACTGACATGCTACAAGGGAGTGTCGTACCCTATGTAGGCAAACACAAATGCAACTAGGGGATGTAGTACCCTATGTTAGTGATGTGTGGCTAGAATTCGTGATTTTAAGCATTATATACCTCGCATTTTATGAGTTTTAATGATAAAATACACGTCATATGTGCCTAATAGGGTTTATTTTATGTGTAGGTGAATTGGAAATGGA